>JALRMM010000064.1:0-123648 GCA_026122155.1 Zymoseptoria crescenta | reverse complement strand
TGCCGCCTATGTAGCCGCTATAATGCCCTCGCGACTAGCCTCTAACGCCCTTATATCTATATCTAAGCTAGCATTCTGCGTACTATCGAGCCTGTTAAATAAGATAGTAGTGTTGTTTAGCTAACGGCCTATCGCCTTATAAACCTACTACGTCTACTTTATAATTATTGCAAGCTAAGGCCGCACCTTAATATCCTTAAACTACTCGAACTTCTTTATAAGCGTAGACTACTACCGCTTCGCGGCGTTAAGACCCTTCTACATCTTCGACATATTGCGACGCATATCCTTTATATCTTACTATAGCGCCGCGACCTCGCCGGCTAAAGCGTTAATATCGATTTCTAGGGGCGGAGGCTCCTTATATACGCGATAGTACTATAAATAGTTAGCAAAGGGACGAACGTAGTACTAAACTAGCTACGAACGTACCGAGATAAGCTTAATGCGGTAGAGGGTATAAGACGTATGCTCTTTGTTCGCGGGGATAGTGTACTTAAATTAATCCGGATCTTTACCGATCGCCTAAGCATTTCGCTAGGCTTTAAGGTAGCTAGATTACGAATTAGTCTACGAACAGGCAAAGAATAGAAGCCTAATACTTACGGTTCGTAAGGATACTTCGATGCGCTACCTTCCGGAGTCTCTATTATATAGCGGCTATAGTTATAGCGGCGTAGGTTAGAGCTATATTACGCAGTTAGTATTACGATATCCTCTCTTTATCGTAAGTGTCTATACTTATAGTGCGTTCTGCGCCTTCTTATTGTCCGTAGAGTCCTTTACCTCTTAAACCTATGCATCCTATTTAATAGCTATATACAACTAGAATCTACCGTCCTCCTTTAGGCGGATAAGGCTATAAAGGTACGATTAGCCCTACGAATACACTACGAATAGGCTGTACTTACTCGTCGAGCGCAGTAATCGCGGAATAAACTATCTCGTGCGGTAGTAAGGTAGCGAATATAATAAAGAGGCGGTACGTAGAGCGGTAGATAAAAGCGAGCGGTAAACGTATAGATAATTATATCGAAGAGGATAGGCTATAACGGATACTATATAGTAATACGGTCGCTAGCGGAGGTAGTAGTAATGTTAATGTTCGAGGGAGGGTTCGAAAGGCGCGCGGTAGCTATTTTAGTAATAAGGATATTAAAAAACGCCGATAATATAAAGTAATGCGCCTAATTATAAGGCCTTTAACAATAAGACAGATGCATTTACCTAATAATAAAGCGCGAATAACGCACCGAATACAATGCGAACACTCGATTAGCACGGGCGTAATTAGCTAATAGTAAAGGAGTAACGTCTATCTCTTAACTACGATAGTAATGGACGCGAAAAGGACGACGGCGAGTACGAATAGGTGTAGAATACACCCGAATAAACTCGTGAGGATCTCTTTATATCTACGAAAATCGCGCTAACGGAGGATTGCGTTTTCGGAAATGCGGAATTCGACCGGTTGGCCACTCTGGGCCTACCTATCCCTGACGCTAGCAATTTATCCTGGCAGAGTGGTTCGACTTTTATTTGTTGAGAGTGGTACGACTGGTACGAGACCCGCGAGAGACTAAGAAGAGGCAAGTACCAGAAACACTTCTCCCCTTAGATCTTCACCCACTACTCTTCTTCTGCTATACCTCCTCTCCCAATCGCTTCTTGACACATTTCATCTTGAGACACAATCCCTCCAATCCTCACCAAACGACCACCAAGAACGAATCCTCCCACAATGCCTTCCAAAACCCAACTCGAACGCGAAGACAAGGAGCGCGATGCCGCCTTCAAGCAAGCCCTCCACGGCAAGACTGCTCAAGGTCAAGGAGGCCTCGTCGCCGCCATGGGCAAGGATCGCGACGCGCAAAAGCTTGCTGTAGACTCCTACTTCAAGCATTGGGACAACAAATCCGCCGGCACGGAAACCGAAGAGACTCGCAAGGAACGTCGCGACGAGTACGCCACGCTTACCAGGCACTACTACAACCTCGCCACGGATCTGTACGAGTACGGCTGGGCGCAGAGCTTCCACTTCTGCCGCTTCAGCAAGGGCGAGGCGTTCAAGCAGGCATTGGCCAGGCACGAGCACTACCTCGCATTGAAGATGAACTTGCAGGAGGGCATGAAGGTGTTGGATGTGGGATGTGGTGTCGGTGGACCCGCGAGAGAGATCGCCAAGTTCAGCGGAGTGAACATTACGGGATTGAACAACAACGACTACCAAATCGAGCGTGCGACGAAGTATGCGCAAAAGGAGGGTCTCAGCCACCAGTTGAACTACGTCAAGGGCGACTTCATGCAGATGAGCTTCGCGGACAACTCTTTCGACGCGGTGTACGCGATCGAGGCGACGGTGCACGCTCCTTCGCTGGAGGGCATCTACTCGGAGATCTTCCGCGTGTTGAAGCCCGGTGGTGTGTTCGGTGTGTACGAGTGGTTGATGAAGGACGCCTACGATAACGACAACCCTCGCCATCGCGAGATCCGCCTGGGAATCGAGGAGGGTGACGGTATCTCCAACATGGAGAAGATCGACGTCGCTCTGGCTGCGATGAAGGCTGCTGGATTCGAGATGGAGCTGCACGAGGATTTGGCGGATCGTCCGGACGAGCTGCCGTGGTACTTCCCCATTTCTGGCGAGCTGAAGTACATGCAGAGCATTTGGGATCTGCCCACGCTCCTCCGCATGACCCACATTGGACGCGGAACTGTTCACAGACTGGTCGGAGGAATGGAGATGATAGGACTGGCACCCAGGGGAACTCAGAAGACGGCCGATTCGTTGGCCAAGGCTGCTGATTGCTTGGTTGCTGGTGCGAAGGAGAAGTTGTTCACGCCGATGTACCTGATGGTGGCCCGCAAGCCGAAGTCGTCGAAGAAGTAGGAGGAAAGTGACAGAACATGGAAGAGCTGGGGTTTTGTTTGGCGTTCCGGGCACAGTCGGCGGTAGGCGTACGATGCATCAAGATCAGCGAGCATCGTCGTAGAGACCGGAGAGTGAAGCAAAGCATGATTGTTGGCGTTTCTGTTGCCAAAGATTGTAGAGTATCGTTGCAGCTTATAGCTTGTAGCTTTTAATGTACACGGAGGTGGCCGGTCGTTGTGTCGAGCATCATCCGGGTTGGAGAGCATGGTCTCCGTCATTCTCTCCTCATGGTTCAAGCAGGACTCGCCCAGTGTGGTCCTACTTCCGCAACAGCACCATGTCGTGCTCATGTTGCAGCCCTCCCGAGCTTTCGCAGTCCTTCGCCCGGTAGCTTCAGTTTCGATTGTCAACGCCCTACGTTCGTCCACACACCCGATGCCTTCATCGCACACTCTCAGAAAACACTGTCCTTGATCTCCTTGAAACTCTTCCTCGTTCCCTTCAGGTTTCCCGCCGTATCATTGTCCAACCTCTGCGTATGTTCATGAATGTTCAACTTCCACTTGTCCCCTCCCACATTCTTCCCTTGTACCAGATTCTCCCGTAGTATTTGCGTGACGCCTTGTGCGTGTTCGATTCCCTGCGCAGCTGCGATGGATCCTGAAGGGTGGAGGGCGCCGGCGGAGAATTGGGTGCGGGCGTGGGAGCGGGCGGCTTGAAGGACTTTGCTGTCGCCTGAGTGAAGAGGACGTTAGAGATTTTGTGCGATGTATGGTTAGAGTATGCGAACACTAACCAGAGAATGCTATTCGTGTTGCGCGGAGGAGATGACGGTAGGTGGCTATGGCGACAGTGCGATTTGCGGCCGTCTCTACGCCCTTGGCCGCGGCGGACGCCATGTTGAATTCGACGGGTTGTTCAGGATCTTCTGTTGACAGGAGCTATCGTGTGCACATCGTTGGAGCAAATGTGGCTCGAGGAAAATTAAAGTTCAAGGCGGCTTGTCCAATCTACAGCACCACAGTCTGACATGCCAAGTGCTCTTTCTGCTATCAACCGCCTTCCCAACGAACGGCCGTGATCAATGGCAGCGGCAGAGATCGATGCATGCAGTCTTGCTGGTCTACGGGGAAGACAAGAGCGGCGCAGCAATTTCGTATTCGCGCGCTTCAGACCGTCTTGCCTACGAATTCTCAAGCTCGTCTAGTGCATTCCAACATCCGCTCTATACCAAGCGAATGAAGCGGTCTCTCGGAGTCTTGGCTTGCAGGACGATAGAGCGAGTCTGAGCGACAGTGCGACACTCGAAAAAGACAGACAGGCGCGTGGGTAGCCCATGTCAAGTGTTGTCAACCGCGCGCTACGTTGACAGGGTGTCCCGGCTCTGCAAATCACGTAGCGTGTCGTACAGGCTACGCCGCTTGGATAAGACGCCAATGCGGAAGGTATTGCTATTCTCGAGCAGCACGAATTTGCGCTGCAGGTCACCAATGTAAGTCACAACATCCACTTCCCTCTTTGTCGCGCTTCAGTCCTCCGCTTCCCTTGTGGTGTTGCGGTTCTGCGTAGACCAGACACGCCTCGCCAACCAAGAACACCACAACAATGCTCACTCTCACCTTTCTCGCGTTCCTCATCTCCTCCTCCTACGCCCAAACCTTCTCAACCGACATGGCCTCCGATCCCACACGCCAATCCCTTTCCGCTTCTCTTATGAACATAACCTTCTCCAACCCGGCTGGCGTCTGCAGCGGTCCTGACACGACCGCCGACGAATCCCGTCTCTCCATCGCGTTTCGCACTTTGCCTCAATCCCGGACCTGCTTCGACTTCGCGCACATATTTCGTAACCCGGACAAGACTTACACCTCCAAAGGCGCAAATTGCAAGGGTGACGGGTCCTGTGGGGTCAACTACACGGTCATATCACCGTACACGTCTTCTGTATACAGTTCGACGGCGAATTACAGTCAGATCTTTTACACGCAAGTCCAGAACCCCCTTGCTGGATTCGACTCGGACAGTGTGAGTCCGGGGGGAGCAGGGCGATTGGAAATGGTCGCTTATCGTGCGCAAGGCTGCAGAGATCGAAAGGCTAGCTATGAGTGGAACTGTCTGGATGCGGAGGGGACATGCGATACGATGCCATGGCCCGTGAGGAGCTTTAGCGTCGAGATGACGAAGGCGGAGGATGTGGGCGTTGGGAGTTGTCGGGTTGCTCAGTTGAATGGGGTGGGCAGGGTGAGGCCGGAGGTGGCATTGGGCGTTGTGATCGTAGTGGGAACCATGTTCGGGGTGATTGGGTGAGGACGGACGGAGACTTGGGGAGTGAACAAGACCCTTGACTATTCTGGTGGGAGGACGGAAGGAACAAGAAACAACGCGAGAACTGAAGCCAGCTTCACCCGTGCGTGTGTGCACACCGACCATTGTGCTAGATCGCTGGCTGCCGGGCTCTTCGAGATTTCCGTCGTTAGAAGCGTCGCCGTACTGCGTCGGACTGAGGTCGAAGAACGATGAAGCTCGAGATGAGGAGCGTTGGCTGTGTCTTTGGGCACATGGCCATCATCATGGTCGATGCGGACCTCTGATTCCACGGATCAGCGAGCTGCAATTAGGATTTGGTGTTGCATTGTGCCATACAATTCGATTTGAAATGAACGTTCTGGCCTCCCATGAGCATTATCGGTGTCAACCTCATTGTGATTCCTTCGATGCCAGAGCACGATGTGTTGCCAGCAAGGGTCTAGCAAACTCAAAAGCACGGGCCCCCAGAATTTCTGTTCGAAGTGCCGCAACTTTCTCCGCCGCTCTTCTTCTGAACACCACATCTCGTTTGGACATTTACCGACAAGATGGCCACAATTCAGCTCTCGGCAACGCTGCCGACTCTGCCTGCAGACTGGTCTGCTGAAAAGGACTTCAAGGCGACCGGAAGCGTGTCTGCTCCAACCCAGCGAGCTCTCGAGCCCGTTGGTCCATACTACCTCGCCCACGCTCGCAGAAAGAGGCATCGCCGCACTTTCTCCGAGGACGAGAAGTATGTCTGACATCAATGGCGCACGCTCGATCAGTCACTAACACAACCAGGATCCAAGCCGCGGAGAACGTCAAGAAGGTCGAAGTGGAGGACAACGATGAGTTCGAAGAGTTCGAGGACCCGATGATGCTGCAGCGCGAGGCAAAAGATTGGAAACAGCAGGACCACTACGCCGTGCTCGGTCTGCAGAAGTATCGATGGAGAGCCACGGAGGACCAGATCAAGCGTGCCCACCGCAAGAAGGTGCTGAAGCATCATCCCGACAAGAGAGCCGCGCTTGGCAAGGACGAGAACGACAGCTTCTTCAAGTGCATCCAGCGTGCCACTGAAGTCTTGCAAGATCCCGTCAAGCGTCGCCAATTCGACAGTGTCGACGAGGCCGCCGAGCGGGAACCACCAAGCAAGAAGGACGTGCAGAAGAAGCCCGGCAACTTCTACAAGCTCTGGAGACCCGTCTTCGAGGCGGAAGCCCGTTTCTCCAAGAAGCAGCCCGTCCCGGGTCTGGGCGACGAGAACAGTAGCAAAGAGCACGTCGAGAACTTCTACAACTTCTGGTACGCCTTCGACTCATGGCGATCGTTCGAGTACAAGGACGAGGACGTGCCCGACGACAACGAGAGCCGTGATCAGAAGCGTCACGTTGAGCGCAAGAACAACAACGCCCGCAAAAAGCGCAAGAATGAGGATGTCGTCCGTCTGCGCCAGCTGGTCGACGACGCTCTCAGCATGGACGAGCGCATCAAGAAGTTCCGTCAAGAAGGCAACAAGGAGAAGAACAAGAAGAAGGCCGACAAAGAGGCTGCTGAGAAGGCTGCCAAGGAGGCTGCCATCCGTGAGAAGGAGGAGGCGGCGAAGGCTGCCGCTGAGAAGGCCGCGGCTGAGAAGGCTAACAAGGAGGAGGCGAAGAAGGGCAAGGAGGCGGCGAAGAACGCGGCGAAGAAGAACAAGCGTGTCATCCGCGGTGCTACCAAGGATGCCAACTACTTTGCTGAGGGTGAGGCCAACGCTGCGCAGATTGATGGTGCATTGAACGATACCGATGCGATCATCCTTAAGTTGGACAACGAGGAGGTCGCGGACTTGACGGCGAAGCTGCAGGGCAAGACCGACAAGGCTGCTATCAAGGCGGTGTTTGTTGAGGAGGTGCAGCGTTTGGTCGGTGCGGGCAAGGCGAAGGACGGCGAGTTCAGGACTTTGACTTAGATGTTCTTTCGAACAGCGGCTTCACTGACAAAATGCTGTTCATCACAACGATCTAGATATAGAGAATCACAGACTGGAGATCTCAACATACCAATGCCTTTCACTCCAATGCGTCATCCGCCCTGTGGCTCGACGAACACCCACCAATTGTTCCCCGAGCGAAAATGGAAAGAGGGGGAGCCAGATGTCAAAGTGCCACGCAGTATTACGGTCCCTTCTCCATTGCACTCGCACTGACATTGCCGAACCAAGGGTCGGTGATGGAGGGCATGTGTCCAGAACATATATGACTCCCGCCGGTCCTCACGGCTGGAACCACCAGCGTCAGCCCATCGTTCCGCCTGTGCTCGCAGACCTCCAAACCCTTCCTCACGACTTCGAACAGGCTTTCCATCTGGCGGTCTCTGCTATTTAATCTTCTACTCGGGACGGATCGCTTCAGTAACGTCCGTGTCGGCTCATGCGAGGTGGCTCTTTTCTGATTGAAGGTGTGACATCAGACCAGTGTCTTCAGGGGGTTTCAAGAAGGAAGTCGAGCGCGCCTCAGGACCACGCTGCACCCAGTTCGGTTGCTTTCTCGTGCAATAGCCTCCGCTGTGCGTCCGCGATGATCCTTGAGACTGGGATCAGCTCCGAGTACTATGAGCCTGCGTACCTCAGATGTCCTGCCGTTGTGTGCGGCTTGCATAAGTGGAGTGCTTACCCCGAACACGCTGGACCGATTGACATCAAAATCACGCCCCACGAGAAGTTCAATGATCAAAGTCCGGCCAAAAGCAGCAGCGGCATGTAACACCGTGATTCCGTTCGATGACTCGGAGTCGTAAGCGCCGTGCTCGACTCGAAGCTTCACTACATGTTGGATGCGAGTACTTGTGGTCCCACTGCGCCGGCTCGAACATGACACTATGAGAGGTGTGAAACCGGTATCCGATGCCCCTGGTCGTACAAGTGTTTTGCAGACCACATGCTGCCAGTGACAGTCACTTCAGCCCCGGCGCTGAGCAGGCAGGCTACAATGTCCGGGTGTGCTGCGCGAGCTGCCATGTGCAGAGGAGCATAGGATCTCAGCGAACAATCCTTGAAGCGTACCGGGGACTCGTATACAGTTCTCTGTTGAACCAATGCGTCCAGGAAGGTGATGTGAATAGTTCGAATGACTCCTACCGGCACTGGCATGTCAAGCGATATTTATTTTGCGACGATTGTCGCGTCACCTCCCGCGCAAGCAGCATGCATTAGGGACCCAAGCCATCCAGCGCTGTCCATGGAATACACATCCGCTCCAAACTCGAGTAGAGCTTCGAACGCAGATTGATGTCGCCTAAGAGCTGCCAAACACAACGGCGTGCCGTATTGTCTGCTCGAAGCATCGATGTCGCACTCAGCCGATGCCAATAATCTGACCACATCTTCGTGGCCAAATTGTGCTGCAAAATGTAGAGCTGTTCGACTCTCCGTATCTTTGAAGTCGACATCTGCTCCTCTCCCCAGCAGGTGCTTTACCCGCCGGCTCTGGCCGTAAGCTGCGGCTTCCAGCAGGGAAACCTCCATTGACGTGTCCTCTGGAGTTATGAAGCTCAGACCATGAAGATGGTTGTTGTACTGGTAAGCTAGAAGAGTGCGGTCAGCCCGGCTCAAGCAGTCGTCTCAACGGCCATTCACATTGTGTGAGCCGGAACGGGCAGAGTGCTGTGGGATCACTCACACCGAAAGTACGAGATGATGTATGGCAGCTACGTACTCGATGGACCCTCGTGATACACTCCTGGCTTGTTGATCTGCTTGTTGTTGTTGTTGCTTCCACCCTGTACATTGTTGGTCTGTTGGCCGGACTGATTGGCAAAGATATTGCCAGACCCAGAATGAGTGTAAGTGCCGCCATCATCGTCCTCGAGCGCTCGAGTGAGCTCCTCAAGCTCGTCCAGCTTATCGCCGATAGTGAAAATTTCCTTCTGCTCCAAAAGCCTGACGCTGCTTTCAATTTCTTCAAGAAGCTTCTTCACCTTGCTATTTCTGCCGATGAATACCGTCTTCGCTCCTTTCCAAAGTCGCTTCCCGCGGTTGTCGCAGTCTTTGGGACAGGCTTTTCTGAAGATCTCCTTCAACTCGGCCAGCGCTGCCTCGCACTGTCTGAAGATTGGCTGTGCGTTCTTGCTCGCATCCTCTGTAATACTGCCTCTTCAAAACCTCGACTGCCGGGATCTTCTCGATTAAACCGCGAAGTCTTGGGGGAAGTCCTTGAGCATCTTGGACAGCATGCCCGATGTCGATAATGGTTTCAGTGATGGCGATACAGGCAGACACCAACTGAATGGCGGTAGCGGCTTCGGCACCAGACATGGTGGAATACGAAATTGTCTTGAGCAAACCCCGATGCTTTGAATTGAGCCAGATGTCCTGCTGAAGACTTGGAGACTGTGTAGTTCCGAAAAGCAGAGACGGCTCACTCTCCCAACAAGACTGAGATACTGAAATGCAGCACCGTCATGCTAACAACGCCACTTAAAGCTGCCTTGTTGGCTATGCAAGCGACGTGGTGGCAGCGCATCAGCTCGCATGTCGACACGCGACATCATGCGGACTTCGACCCTTGGAGGCTTTGAGACGGGTTTCGACTGAGAACGGAGGACTATCCCAGCATCAAACTGCCTCAACAGTCGATCCGTGTGAGCAGCGTTTTATGCTTACGGTTAGATCTGTGGTGGCTCTCAAGAGAGTCTCCATGGCAGAGTGCAGGCTTCGGCAAGGCTTCTGCTGACACGCATTGTGGTGCTGGAAATTCCATGAATCCGTTTCATGGCCCGTTTGCATGAGGGCTGCAGATCTTTAGTGTCCATACAATGCGATGTCGTCCTTGTCCTGGTTCTCGATGTTGTGCGGGAGAGAGCAAGAGGCACTAGCGAAAGCCAAAGGAGTTGAGTGAATGTGTGGCTGTGCTGTCTTATACTCAGGGCGAACTGTACAAGCGGGAACGATGCGCCCGCAATTGGCAATGACATCCTTCTCCTCCCACCACATCGGGCTGCAGCATTGGCGGTACGATTGACGTTGCTCGCAACCTTCTTGTCACGGCACAAATATTCCGCTCCGGACTCCGCCCTTCTTGCACAAACAATTACTACATCGGGCAGGAGCTTTGCTTGCTGTCATCGGCCGAGCAAGCACGTGAAAGCGCGTATTCCGGCCCGGACGTCACTTCAACTGACCCCGACTGGCACTGGCCAGCAGGCTTGAAACAAGACACGAAACCTGGCCGCAGACATGGAGGAATCATCGCCGTCACCGCGCTCGACACCGGCTCTGCCAGCAACCGACTCCGCCTCTGCGTCTCCACGATCCCACCCACTCGCCAACACCCAAACCCTCCCAGATCGATCCATTCCCGATGCCCCTCTCGATGGTTCCGCCGCAAATCCCGCGCAAGCCTCGTCCGCCTCCACATTCGTCCCTCCCTGGCGTAGACCCACCATCAACCTCGACGAGAACGCCCGCCGACCAAGTGTCCAATTCGTGCCCACGATCAAAACCACGGGCGAGTCCCGCTCCAGCAGCGCCAAACCGCCTTCTGTACGCCGGAGTCTTGGAGGAACCACGATAACGGGCAGCGGCACCAACTCCAAGTCTCGCCGTAACACCGGTCCAGGCGGCCAGAGATTCAGCAGTCCACCCCCTCCAGCCCAATTCCAGGCCAAAGTCAGCTTCGACACCTTCTCGAACCCTGCCGCGAGCGATTACAGTCTCACATTGAACCGGAAGCATCGCGATTATGAGTACACCAAAAGAAGTCGGACATTTCTCTGCGGCACAGATACGAACGATTATTCAGATACAGCGCTGGAATGGTTGATTGATGAGCTGGTGGACGACGGAGACGAAGTGGTCTGTCTGCGGGTCGTAGAGAAGGACAGTAAAGAAGCGACGAAATGGAGTGGAGGACAAGGCGAGAAGGGGTACCGTAGGGAAGCGGAGCGATTCCTGGAGGAAATCGAAAAGAAGAATACCGATGATCGGGCGATTTCCTTGGTATTGGAGTTCAGCATTGGGAAAGTGCAGGATACAATTCAACAGATGATCAGGATATACGAGCCGGCGATTCTGGTGGTGGGCACAAGAGGCAAGAGTTTGACGGGATACCAGGGCTTGTTAAGCAGCGGTTCTGTGAGCAAGTACTGCCTGCAATATTCGCCGGTGCCGGTCATCGTGGTGCGGCCGAGCAGCAAGCGTGAGGCGAAAAAGCGGAAGCGACTGCAAGACCCAACTCGCAACGGCTATCGCGATATTCTGGATAAGTCTGAAGATGCGTCACGTGGCAGAGGCGGACATTTGCTAGATGCAAACAATCGATTCTCAATCGTTGGCTCCGATCTCGGTGCATTGGGAGAGCTTGGAAGTCCTGGCAACCCTGACGATGAAGCGAGACGAGTGGCCGAGGCGATTGGGTACCGGAATGCCGCGTTTCATCCGACTGCAAGAGGCTCTTCATTGTCTCGAGTGGCATCTGCGAGGAGCGGGAGTAGTGTGGACGGAGCCAGTGGTGATCTGGGCAGGGTCATGAAGTCGCCACAAATGGGCGTGATGGACAGTCCTGCAGCGAGTGACGATGATGATGACTACGACGACGACGAGCTTCGGCCAGAGGACGAAGCTGCTATGTTAGCCTATGAACGTGCGCAGAAGATCGTGGAAGAAGAGAAAGAAGAAGCGAAAGCGAGGATGAAGAAGGCGGAGAGGAGTGGGAGCCGAGGAGCGGCAACGCGAGGTCGTGCTCCAAGGGCGAGTGATGATGAGGAGGGCGGATCAGCGGTACTAGATCTGCTCGCCAAGCTGGACCGGGGCATAAAGTGAGAGCATTCATTGTGCCTCCTGCTGGGAAATTGTAGACACCGCATTGGACAAGCATGGCGCAAGCATGGCGCAACAACGTGTCACGGCTCGCCCTGACTGACGGATACAGAATTCGCCTCTAACATCGTCACATTGAGCATCTACAACTTACTCGCCTTCTCCTTCTTCTTCCTCTCCGTCTCCTCCTTGAAGCCTTTGATCGCGCCTTTGCTCTCCTCACCACTGGCCTGAGTCGCCAACATCTCCATTTCCTTGCGATTCGTCTCCAGCAACTCCTCCCTCAGCCCGCCATTCATCAACAGAGCCTTATTGACCTTCAACGATTTCTCCGGCAGCTTGACCATTCCCCTCGCAATCCCCAGCACCTGCTCCAAAAACCCTTCGGCCTCCAACACCTTCGTCACCAATCCCGCCGACTGCAACTCAGCAGCACTCATCCTCTGCCCCGCCAAAATCAATGCGGAAGCCTTTTGCCTCCCCATCGCCCTCGTGAATGTCAACGACGAGCATCCCTCAGCACAGAGTCCCCACTGCACGAACGGCGTGAAGAAGGTCGCCGACGGAACAGCATACACCAAATCCGACAGTGCAATCGATGAAGTACCCCAACCTGGTGCTGGTCCATTGACGGCCGAAATGACGATCTTATCCGTCTTGATGATGGCTTCGTGGATGGCGGAGATGGACCTGATGAACTCGCTGTTGATCGTCGCTCCGGTGGTGGTGTCCTGGTTGATCGGGTCGAGCAGGTCCAGGCCGGCGGTGTAGAATTTGCCGGCGCCGGTTGTGAGAATTATGCGGATCGAGGGGGTCGATTCGGCCCATTCGAGGGCGGCGAGGACGTCCTGTAGAGGTTGTTAGATTATTAGAAATTCGAAAATTGGATGTGATGCTGACCTTCAGGATCGTTGTGTTCAATGCGTTGGCATTCTTGGGCCGGTTGTATGTGATGACCGCAATGGCTCCGCTGTCGACGTCGATCTTGACGGTGTCGAGTTGTGGTGGAGAGGCCATGGCGGACAGGAAGCGAAGTCGAGGAACGGCTTGAATAGTGCTTCTCCGGACGATGGGCTGGAAGCTTGTATGCTTGAAGAGACGGGCGAACATCAATTGATCGTAGTTTCGGGTTGATTGAATCTATCGTTCCATCAATGTAAGAAGGATGCCCGAACGACCGTGCCGAGGTTATGTGTGAATTGTGGCGAACGACGTTGTTTGACGACTTTGGCAATGCTCGACAGAAAGCCTTCGATCTCAAAGGGAGGATAATATGCTGGGCCACGCTCCAAGTCCTCAAGTACACCATGCACTGGTATTCAAAATGAGGTGAGGTTGATCCTAGTTCGTGCTACTTCCTTCACCTCGGCAAAATTACGGCCGCGCTAGTCGCTTGTAGAAGGAGCTGTGGAAGTGCTTGTCGCTTCACGGCCGTTTCACTGGACATCCGTCCGCCGGCGGCAGCTTGATAGTGCACAAGGCTGCAATGGCGCATGCATACAGCTGGTAGGCCGCGGCTTCAAGACATGGCTGAGTCGAATCTTCTTACGTGCCATTCCATGGAAGGATGTAATTCCCTCGTCTTCTACTGTACTCTTCTTAGCAGATGCGAGCAATGCTCACACTATTTCGTCCGCCACAAAGCATGCATCAGCCATCTTCGTGCGATTCATGCCATGCAGTTCACTTTTCCGCGAAACCAAAACAACGCCGACCATCCCGCTGCAAAATGAGCTTTTACGAACCCCAAAAACTGGCGTTTATTGCGCTCGGATAGCGTTGCCCAATGCGCCGCCAGTAAACCCTGCACCGCCGCCTCTAGAGGGCGCACCTTCAACACTGCCGCCACGTCCACCACCTCTCCCACCTCGTCCACCTCCACGGCCACCTCCTCGTCCACCGCGCCCACCACGACCGCCTTGTCGCTCGAAGGCGTGCGCCGTGCCTTGTGTTCGCTGTTCCAGTACCCGCTCGTTCGACTCGATGAGATTCTGAGCCTTGTCGCTGAGTGTAAGAGCGAGACTTTGCAGACGGCTGAGTTCCACACCCTTGCGGAAGATGATCGCGCTGTTAACTTGATCGAGCGCCGCGGCCAGATCCTCGTGGTGAATCATCTTGGAGACAATAGCAGCGACCTTGCGAGATTCCAGGTCGAACATGCCGGCGAGGTTCTCGACGGAAAGGGTATCGTAGAAGGGAGCGTATGTGAAAAGGTAAGTTCGAAGACCCTCTTCCTGGATCTGGGCCTCGAGCATCGTCTTGATCTCAGCAGCCTTCGGTAGAAGGTCCCAGATCTTGATTGTGGTGATGAAGTCCGCGGCCTTCTTCCACTCGCCAGCGGCAAGAGCTTTTGATGCTTGCATGACGTGATCGCGAGTGTTCTCCGGTGGGCCAGTGAAGATTTGGCGCTCATGGTACTCGAGCATACGGCGGTATGACTTCGAGATGACACGCTTCTTGAGGTCTGGCGAGCTGCCGGCCTGAGCAAGGGTGGGGATCTCGAGAAGCATGGAGCATGTGAGGTAGACACACTCGAGGAGCTCCAGGTTGATGTGCATGTGGAATGGAAGCTGGCGTTGTCTCTCCAAGCGCTCTTGCTCCGGTGTGATTTGAGAGTAGCGCTGCATCTGCAAGCCTTGTGCGAGAAGTTCCTTTTGCCTCTGGCTACCACAGATGTCTTGAAGAGCGGTCTGGCACTCGTACACAAGACCAGCACGGAAAGCACAGAGACCGACTTGTGTGAGAGTGCGGTTGTAGAGAATTTGGGTGTTGACATCGAAGCTACCGATGGTCTCCTGGAGATGAGACATGAGCATCATGTCCCGTGCCTTGAAGTACTGGTCGTGGAGAGCGAGGAAGTAGATTTGGCACAGCATGGCGCGGCCCTTGATGATTCCATCGGCGTTTTGGAAAAGGTAGGTGGCGAGAGTCTGCACAAGGGTGGTGACATCCTTGGCCTGGGAGCGCGGGGTGATCTTGGAGTCGTTCTCGTTGGGGATTTCCTTCCAGCTGTTCTCCTCGAGAATGATGCAGACTTGAGAGGGCTTGAAGTACACATGTTCGAGGCGGCGCATGACAACGCGGTTGACGTACTCTGGCGATGCATCCAATTTGGGTGTGGACCTCAGTCGCTCGGCGTAGATTTGTGCGCGGACCAGGTTGGTGTAGAGCGAAGTCTCGTCCCTCAGGCGCTCAACGTACTCTGCAGTGTGTGGATCGACCTGTTGCAAGACCCGTGTGAGCTCGTCATCGAGGCGCTCAACGAAGGAAACCACGTTGCCAGGAATCTTGAAGATTTCGCCAGGGGTGATGGTAGGCAGCTTCTCATCATCTTCCCACTCCTCCGCATTCTCCGTTACAATGATGTTGGGGTTCTTCTCGAGGATAGTAAGCAGCTGGCCAATCTCCGACTGGGATGCCTTCCACTGTTCTTGAGTCATCTGGTTGCCGGTCCCGGAGGTGATATCAAAACGAGTCGCCACTGATGTCAGGAGAACACGGATGCGCTGATAGTCGTTCATGGCAACCTCCAGTAACCGCTCCATGATTTTGATTTGTTCCAAGCGATCGGTGTTCTTCCTTCCTCGGGACTCGACAATGGACCTCAAATGCTTCAGAATGCTCTCTGGTGTGTATACCATAGCCTTGCCACCAGCACCGACCATCGTGAAACCATCGTCTCCAGCATCCTGGACATTCTCCACGGTCAAGCTCTTCTTCACCCTCTTCGGTGTCGGTGCCGCCTCTTCCACAACCTCCTCCTTCATGTACTCGTCGGGGTTCTTCCTGAAAGTCTCGAGCTCGGTTGCGTAGTCACGATTGTTCTTCTTGATCTTTTGTCGCAGCGCGTTGAGGCCCTTTTGTGCGATCGGGTTCATCTTCTTGCCGGGCGTGACCTTCTGCTTTTCGAATGCCTCTGCAACTCGTGTCTCCAACTCGGCGATGGTCTGGATGTACATCTTTGGTGGTTTGCCGTCCAAGTCACGCACCAGGGTCGGTAGTTGCCTGTTCATTTTATCGTAGTGCTCGTTGATCGCATTCCAGTCGCTAATCTTCTCGGCATTCTCAATCAACTTGATGGTGCCTTCGAGCTCGTCAAAACGCTTGTCCTTTGCGGACTTCACGACTGTAACTTTCTCCTCATCGCTGTCCTCGGAGTCTGAGCTGGCCTCGCGCAAGAAACGACTGGCACCGGTCTTTCCACCCTCGTCGTCGCTGCTCGAATCCGAGTCGTCATCGTCGTCGTCGTCGTCGCTGTCCTCCTCGGAGCTGTCTTCCGCCGCGCGGGTCGTGGGCTGTTCCTCATCACTTCCATACAACTCCTCGTCGGAGGAGCTGTCACTCGAGCTATCGCTGCCGTGGAAGAATCGAGACATGTTGGGTGGTTGATATGTCGTGGGAGGTTATTCGTGGCGGCTCCTTGCCTGTGCTGATCGCGGTGATGTTGCGCGTGTGTCGTTTGGAGTGCGATTTTCTCAAGTGCCAAGAGGGTCACGTAAGCTGGCCGTGAGTGATTGTTCCGCCGATGGCCTTCAAGTTGTCACAATTCGAAATGAAGAGCTCAACGTCGGTGATTTAGAGCAGAGGGAAGGATAAGTACAGCAAAATCGCTTGAATCAGGCAATCCGCTCCAAGACAATGTATATTATAGATCGTAGCATTTCACGTTCTTCGTGAGCATCGGACAACTTGTGCCTCAGGCTCAACAGGCGGCGAGGGGTAACTTTAGCCCTTGAAGTTTGTCTCAATCCGACGTTTCACTTGCTCGCCCAACGCCAAACGACCTCATACAACAATTTGTCTTCCTCTCCAGACGTCCTTGCGCATCTGAAGTCTTCTCTCATTGAGTATTGCCTCACGTGTTCTCCTGCATCCACATCACAACTGCCATCATGTCCTGGCAAGGTTCGTACCTCTTCACCGCATCACTGCTATCTCCTCTGGTCCGGTTTGAGCTGGCGTGCTCGAGCACATATTTCCAAAGCGCGTGCTGACATGAATACTTGAACAGCATACGTCGATACCAGGTACACCGACCCGAAATTCTACCTCTCCATCGATCAAGATCTCACAAACTGACACTCTTCAGCCTTGTTGGCACGGGCAACCTCGACAAGGCCGCAATCTTCAACAGCGAAGGTAACAGCGTATGGGCCACAAGCGCAGGCTTCCAGGTCTCACCGCAAGAGATGCAAGCTATCGTTGCGGCGTACAAGGACCCAGGCACGGACGGCGTGAAAAAAGTGCAGAGCGAGGGACTCCACGTTGCGGGCGAGCGCTTCGTTGTCATCAAGGCGGACGACAGGAGTATCTACGGCAAGAAGGTGAGTTTGAGAAGATAATGCAGCTGGATAAGACACGAGAGAAAAGCAGGATTGAGCCGTGCAGGCCGTGCATGAAAGTTCTGAGGCACAGGGGAAACACTCGTTGAGAACATGAATGACTGCAAGAGCATATCGCTGACTCTTATCTACTCCAGGGCCGCGAGGGAGTTGTCATCGTCAAGACCACCCAAGCTATTCTCGTCACACATTACCCGGAGTCCGTCCAGCCAGGTGCCGCCACCAACACCGTGGAGACGCTTGGAGACTACCTGGTCAAGGTTGGATACTAGATGTCGCATGTCAAGAAGTAATGGGCGGCAAATCGAGAGCATAGAGCGAACGGAGCGATTTGGTGTGTTGGCGACAAGCAGCATCACGAGCAGTCTTCATCAGACTGACAGAGAAGATGAGCATGACTTCACAATTGTGCATATGTGAATCATGAAAAGAAAGTGGGCGTTTCAAGCTTGATGTTTGTACTTCTTGTTGTCTTCTTGCGAACATCAGCCAGTTCAGCCAGCAACGGCTATTACAAGTTGTAACAATCCTGGCAAAGCGAGGGGAGTCACAACGAATTCCAGCATTTATGAACCTCTGTGGCTCACGATGACCATCGCGTCGCTTCCCCTACCAAGTCTGACGGGTGCGGTGGAAGTTGAAAGGACATGGTTCTCTTTCGTCAATCTGATGGCCGCCTTCGTGCGCTGGCATCTCGACCGTCCTGTGAATAGCTTGTGCCGGCCCGACGCCTGATACGCTACATGCCAGACCATGCAGAGAGGCGAGAACAGTAATGACCGCGCTAATTTGACTCCGTCCTTGAGATGTGCCGTACCATTGCCACCTGTTGTGATCATCTCCTCCCACCTCTGCCACCACGGTCTCTGCTGGGACTGCGACTCCGAGAGCTATAGCTCGAATAGCTACGACTCCTGCGACTTCTGCCTCCACCACCTCCCCTCGATGCTGCAGGCGGCGAGCGACTGCGGCTGCGACTTCGGCTGTCATATCTCGGACTTCTCCTTCCACCACCACCACCACCACCGCCGCCTCGTCTCGCTGGTCCAGGCGATCTGCTCCTATCATAACCTCTGCCTCCACCACCTCTCTCCCTATCATCGTACCTGTCCCTGTACGCACCACCACCTCCTCCTCTGCCACCTCCTCTCCACCCGTCTCCTCCACCGCCACCTCTCCCTCTCCCACCACCCTCCCGATGGCGATGTGGCTCTCCGAACCGATCCGGCGGCGGCCTCATAGCCGGCACCTCCTCCTTCCATCTCCTCCTGGGCAGCACAATCGAAACATTGACCAACGCTCCATCCAATTGCGCCTCATGCATATGCGCAATCGCCCTCTCCGCATCCGCCGGCGTCTCGAACAGAATATACGCGATTCCACGATTCGTCAGAAACTGCGTGTTCATCGGCATTTCCAAGTCGACAATGGTTCCATAAGGCGAGAAAATTTCGCGCAGGTGCGAGGCGTGCACATTCTTGGTGAGTTTTTCGATCACGATTTTGGCGCTGCGGGGGCGCGGCGGTGAGGGTGAGCGCGTGCGGCTGGGTGTGCGTGAGCGCGAACGTGTGCCGTTGCGCATGCGGTTGGAGGAGTGAGAGCGCGATCGTGTGCGTGATCGGGAGCGCGCGTCGTTGTTGTGGTCGGCGGGTGGGGTGCGAGAGCGTCCGCGTGAGACGCTGCGCGATGGTGATGACATTGTTAGGGTAGAAATGTGGTCGCGACGGCGGTGTGGAGAGAGAGGATGTCGAGGTTATGAGGGCATTGGAAGTTGATGTTTGGAGGGTGAAGTCAGGAATTTCGGCTAGAACTAGAACTAGAACTAGAATAACAGCCAGAGGCGCCAGCATCTTTCCTTCTGCGCACGTTGAGCGTTGTTGGAACAATACAACCTAAAACTTCATGTCCGATTCGGACTACATGTCAGTAGATTCACTGCTGAGAAGCGCGAGCAACTTTTAATGCATTTATTCATTCATGTATAATTATGCTGCAATATTGACCATACACAACTTCTAATAGGTGTACTTGAAGAGTGGCGATTTGTCCCCAAGCCTTTCCAGCTCCTCCTCGCCATACTGGGCGATGGCATCCTGCTCCGTGATATGCTCGTTGCGCTTGTTGGACATCCAGTAGAGTGTCTCGAGCATGAAAGCCGCGCAAATACCAGCAACAGCGAAGCCAAGGGACGAACCAAAACCAGTCGGGTACGTCGGAGCTTCCTCGGGGAGGTAGATGAAGGAGCCAGCGAAACCTCCGCAGTTGCCAATGGCAATCATGAACGCCAGGCCGGTGGCTCTCTTTTCTGCTCCAGCCAGATTGTTGACGGTCCAGGAATTGTTGCCAGGAATGATCGGGTAGAGTCCAACGCAGGCCAAGCAGACCATGAAGTAGCACAAGGCAACATTCTGGCGAATGACGTCCGCGAAAGACATCAGGACGGCGAATGCGATCACCAGCAGCAGCTGATGGAAAACAATGAAGGGCATGCGCCAGGAGATCCTGTCTGCGAACAAGGCCGAGACAACGGCAGCGACAGCTCCGCAGAAGTATGGTGGTGCGGTAAGAAGTTGAGCGGTGGTACTTGTGAAGCCCATGGACTTGATGATCGATGGCATGGTGAACTTCAAGCCGTAATTAGGCACAACATTTGACCTTTTGAGGAAGTCAGCGGGTGTCTTGGAAATCGAGGAACGGGAAGGCTTCGCTCAAAGCCCTGTGCTCGATGACTTACCAAAAGACCATCGCCTGGAGGTACAATTGCCAGTCGCAGGCGACTTGCTTGAGAACCGACATGTTCACATGAGGTTTCTTTGTGCCGTCCGCATTGTGAGTTGCCTTGACTCCACGATACGCGAGATGGCTAAGGTCGAGGAACCTGGCCTCCTCGGGCTTGAGCCAACTGGCTCGGGAAGGTGAGTCGGGAAGGAGGAAGAAGCAGCCTGCTCCGATGATGACGGAGATGATTCCTTCGAGGATGAATATCCATCGCCATCCGCGAAGACCTAGAAAGCATTGTTAGGTGGATATTTTCAGTCTGCTCAGAGAATGACTCACCTCCGACACCGTCCATCTGCGCAATACCGGCGGCCAATAGTCCAGAGAATGATCCAGACAGCGCGCTGGAGAGGTAGAAGCAAGCCATGCGGGTCTGAGTCTTCTGTGGAGGGTACCACTGAGAGACAAGCCACATAGCACCTGGGAAGAAGCCTGCCTCGAAGAAGCCGATGAGGAACCGAGTCACGCACAGTCCGGCGAAGGACTTCGTGAGACCAGAGAATGTCATGATGAGACCCCAGCATAGCACGAGGATTCCAATGTATGTGCTGGGCTTGGAGAACTTCGAGAGCAGCATGTTGCTGGGAACTTCGCAGAGCACGTAAGGGGCAAAGAAGACCATCAGCGCGATGTTGTAGTCGTTTCCCTCCATATTCAGGTCATCTTCGAGGCCCTCAATTTTTGCGTTGCCGATGTTTGCACGATCCAGATGAGCTAGATACAAAAGGCCGAAAGAATTAGCAATGCTCAGAGGCTTGGATGACAAGGCGACACGAGGTAAGACCTGACATAGCCCAGGACAGTCTCGGGCGCCACAGGCCTGAGAGCCTGCGAGCACTTACCGATCAAGTATAGGAGAGCCAGCATAGGGACCAGTCTGCGATCGACTTTGTGGTATATCCGATCCTGCTCCTTGGTATCGATGCTGGCCAGCCACGCTCGCTCTTCGTCGGTGACAGCCTTGACATGGGCGGGTCCGACAACGACCTCAATAGCCTCAGTGTCTTTCTTCTCCACACAAATACTGTCGGAGTCACTCCGGTGAGGGCTTCGGTTGAACATGATTGCGGAGTGATGGGCAAGAGGGGGATGAGGGATTATGCGTGCGGAGGGGAGTGGACAATCGCTGTGCAGAACTACTCCTTATATGCTCCCTTCATTCGGCGAGCGACTCGTTGCCACAGAATAATGCAACCAAGGCTCCTGAACAGTTGTTGGATGTTCTTGCCTGTTTCGGAGCTGGGCAAAAGCGTAAGTAGCTTCCTACCGTACTTCGCGTGCGGAGGTAGGGCAAGCTCTAGCCAAGAGCGATGCTCATGCTTCGCTCTCGACATGGTGCTCGGCAGCGCTGGCAGTCGTCATCCCCAGGGTTGCGATCCTGGGTTGAGCTGCATTTTGTGTTAGAGTTGCTGCAGGATGGGGCGATGCTACTTCCATCTTTGTTGACATTTTCGGAGTGCTGAACACATCCAACGTTGTTGGAATGAGAGTATCCTCCTCCAGACTGGATGCCAATATTGCATTTCCGGGTAGTCTGATCTCGGTGCGGAGGTAGAGCATGCATCCCGCGTGCCCGACACGTGGGTAGAAAGTTCAAGCGGTCGAAGCTGTTGAAGCTATATGCGGAGAGCATAACTTGGCGGCTCTTGGTCATCCTTGGCGAATTGCCATCCCCTCATGATTTTGCGGGCAAGCAACCCATTGAGAGTTGCATTTGCGCTCCCCGTGGGGTACACAATGCATGGCAGCTCTTGGTATATTGCGCTTGCACCTACTTGCTCCACCAGAAGATATGATCCGCACCGGGTGTCCTGTAATGGCATGCCTTGAACGCGCAATTGGCCCGGTGGCTGAAGGCCGTAGTGTTGCATGTATGTACCGCGCGGGCATCAGGTCGACATGATAGCTACGCCCGGTGATATCGCCGCCTGGTGTTGGACTCTGTCTCTGAAGGCACGTAGCAACTTGGGAGCCCCAGTGTCCGAGTATGAGGTAGCAGACGTGTATGAGAGAATGCTAGCACTTACAGCAGGTGGTCTCAGAATGCGGCTGATCGGCTAATTGCAAGCCGCCGCCACGACCTTGGGGAAAGCTCTTCGAAGGTCCGCCACAAAGTTCGGTGCTTGGGACGCCGCATCGATACATTCCTCGTGACCGTCGGTTCCGCCGCGATCCGCACCATCCAAGACCTTCCTTGCGCCAGGAAATGTTCGGTTGGAGAAGCATTGCGGATAGAGCTAATCAGCGCCGTGGTAAGGCAGCTATTGACCTATAACGACAGGGCTCACTGCGGCGAAATGGTGGACCGTCGGATCCGGAGCGCACGTTGCACGCGATCGCCTTTTCAATGAGACCTGCACAGAATGGGAACGCTTGTTTGGTGTCCGATGTCGAAGAGAAGAGACGTGAGGTCGCGACGTTGGCTTGGCACAACAAGGAAGATGCCTGACGTCTCGGTCTTCTTTCCAACAACACTGACCTCATCTCACCTCACCTCATATCGTCTCGCGATCGCTGTCCTTGCCAGCAACAAACCTTCGGCGGTGTCTATTATGCGACCATTTCATTCAGCTCGACGGAGATAGCCACTCGGATCAACCTGACTACCCCGCATCTTCCTGAGCACTGCTGATGCGTCCTGAACAAGATGAGTCCTGAACAAGACACGAATGGCGCCAGGCCATGCTGCTGCTCTGCCTATGATGCGGCTTGAAATCGCAAATTACGCCTGAAGAGCCTGGGTGGCGTGGAGCGCGCCGTCGGCGAAATACTACACTTGCAAGACTCCCGTCTTTTTAGGCCCTAGACACCATCATACTCTCGACGGCAATCGCTGTCTGCCTGGTGAAGGGAACACCTAGAGAATGTTCGCCCGGCCGAAGCACCAGTCGATGGCTACTACCTCCGTCTCCTGCTCAAGCCGCGCCCGAGGCCGCTCAGGTGCAGTTGGTGCGCTGCAATCTGAGTGGGATCATTGATGTTTCTTCCATGCCGCCCTCGTGCTCGAAGCGCACTTTCCAGGCTACCGAAGTGCAAGTTGTGCATTGCAATTTGAGCGAGACTACAGAGATGCTGTCTCGGTGTTGGTCTTGCTCTATAGACCTTGAACCATTGTCAGATCCCTGCATGCTCAGCGTTGCCTCAATCTGGTTGGCGTTGCCAATACTCCCCCAGATATCGTCCTCCAGGCTGATACTTGCCAGCAGGTCTGATGTCAGGCTCGATGATTTGCTCTGCTTTCGGCGATGAGATCTCTCCATCTTAGCAGGACCTGGTAAGATCCACGAGTCAAGCGAGCGAGAGATGAGTGCGGCACGACATACGTGGCTGCGGCACGTCCCGTCCCTGAGCAAGGTCCGAGACACCTCAAACATCTGACAGATGCCGCGAAACCAACCACTTGCTGCTATGCTAGGAATGTTCGATTGTGGACGGCAAGTCCAAAGGCCGTCGAACGATATTGCTGTCAATTATGCCGGCCGGTTCGTCCGAGAAAGTTGCAGTCCTTATCTGTCATGTAGCGAAACCTGATGATCGACACACGACCTAAGCATGCCAGCCATGTTGACACTCACAAGCCACATTCGGCATCCAACACGTCACCCAGCAACGATCCGTCGGACATTTGCAAAGTCAAGAATCCCATCTCAACGCCCAAACCATTTGCTCAATGGTTTCAATAAGGTTTCCCGGCGAGTCAGTACCATGCCTAAGCGGCCACGATCTTCAACAACCACGATCACAACCGTCTTCGATAACGCCAACGAAAGACGTGATAGCAAATACAGTGGAAAATCCTCACGCTTACTCCAAAACATGCAGCACTGACTCGGAGCTCCGAACACTGATCTACGCTACAGCGTGCGATGATGTTACCGCCGTGCGAGCAAGGCTTGAAATCGACCTGCACACGACTCAGCCCTTCACAGCCGAACTCTCCAACAGGAGCACGATTTATCGCTTAACGTTCAGCTGGCGCACATCCGATTTGACCTTCTCTCATGGCACCGGCACTCGGAGGGAAGCGAAGTCGAGCTCACGCCAGCGCTACGTCGGGCACAAGTGCGTGGCTGCGAGTCGAGGCCATCGTCACCATCCATCATCGGCTTTAAAGTGCTTTCATCTCGCTGCACACGGTTCTTGCGCTTTAGGAGGCCCTCTGGCGCTGAAGATGAAGAGTGTTGCGGTCTTGACGGGCCTGGTGTGGCTTCTGTGTGCGTGTGCGGGCGCGGCGGGTGTTCAAACACATGCTGTCAATGCAGCGGCATTGCAATCGTTGCCTCAATGTGTGGTACGTCAGAGCTTTGCTGCACTTCCACCATTCGAGGCTCTTACTAACAGGCACGAAAGACACGATGTTTGCTCACCGTACTCCCCGCGTTCGAGTGCGAGATTGGCGCAACCTGCTTTTGCCAACCTCGCACCGATCTGTCCCGAACTCTCAGCTCATGCATAAGCTCTGGTTGTGCGATACTGGACGATCGGTTGGGTAGGCTCCAAGAACGAACTCGCTCTTTGGCATCGACTGACGGCCCTTGCAGCAGCAGAGAGATATCTTGCCGAGACTTGCAATAGACCTGCACGGGACAGAAGCACACTCACTCGAGGCGTCGTCTGGGCTTTGTTTGGCTCGGCCACACTGTTCCTTGCATTCCGGGTACTGTCCCGATCAGCACTTCTGAACGGCAGAGGCTACAGCTGGGACGACTTTGTGGTCCTGCTCTGCTTTGCCATGCTCGTACCTCTGAGTGTCAGTCTAGAGTTCGAAGTCCGAAACGGCCTAGGAAAGGATGCCTACAGATCGAATGTCAACCAGATTTCCGAGCTTTTGCATGTGAGTTTGGCCAATATATTGTGCGGTCGGGCTACGACTGACATCCTCGGCTAGTGGTATTTTTTCGGAGAGCTTCTGTATGTCACCATCGTCATGCTAGCGAAAATTGCAGTTGTACTGCTTTACTTGCGAATATGGACGAACGAAGCGATCAAGCCTGGATTTCGAGCGGTCTGCTGGGTGACAATCGCTGTTCTGATATCGACTGTCCTAGCATTTGACTTTGCGCTGATCTTTCAGTGCTCGCCCGTCAGCTATGCCTGGAACAGGGTTTTGAGCGGCGAGACTGGTCGCTGTGTCGACATTGACCCGCTGATGTACACGTTCGGCGCTCTCGACATTTGCTTCAACATTCTGGTTTTCGTCCTACCGGTAGGCTTCGCGAACCAATATCTTTCCAGTCCATCCAGCATTACTGATCTCGCTAGATTCAGAGCGTCTTCGCCCTCAGTCTTTCATGGAAGAACAAATTTGGAGTATCTTCGATTTTTCTCGTTGGGCTCGCAGTCACCGCGGCTGCGGCAGTGCGTTTGCAATATCAAATCCGATTCGACGACGACAGTGTAAGCAGCGGCATTTCCGGGTTTCGCATTCCACTGACCTTTTTGTAGAATATTACCTGGAACCTTCAGTATGTGGCGATGTGGAGTTTCGTGGAGTCGGCACTTTCCATCATGTGTACCTGCATGCCTGCAATTGTTGGACTTGTGCAGCGAATTGGCAATGGAGATATGAAAGAGTCGGACGAATTCATGACCACGGACAGTAACTCCGCGCCTCAACGCCAGAAAGTGCCGCGCGACAAGAGCTTCTTCGATCGGCATTCTCTTGGATCGGACGCTCCAACGGCACAGGGCGAAGCCCCCGACTTCGAAAAGGCACTCAGCCAGCTCGACGAGGAGGATGAGAGTCCTCACGAGGGGCTGTTCCCGCCTGCGAAATTCGGCGAGATCAGTATCATGCGAGACGAGCCTGAGAGCAACAATGCGGCCACCTCGAGCGCTCTTCCCGAGCGCAATATGGTGAGAAGTCGGCATCTCAAGAATCAAGCACAACCCTTGGCTTCGCTCCACTACAGATCAAGAGTGAGCGGAAGTCCCAAGCGGGTCGAAATCAGCCACGACCCTCCATTGAAACCATCGGAGGCAAAGATGACATACCGAGACGAGGACGATATTCTCCACGAGGTTACGATCACTGATATTCCACAAGAGCGTACACCAGGTCCATTCCACAGCAATTGGAAGAATGGTGCGACTCGACCTCGCGCCATGCGAGCCATCACAGAAGCGGAATCTAAACGGAACTCCCGAATGTCGGGCGGAGACATGACGGGACCAAAGCCTACGGGAGAGAGCATTTTCGCCGCGTTCAGAGCACTGTCACCCGTGAACTCCCAGCAGGCGTCGCAATCCGACCTAGCAGAGTCATACCGAAATGCTTCATCCTCCCCAGAAGCGGGAAGCTCATCCGGCTATGTCTCTGCCCAGAGCCTCCACTACCGGCCATCATTTCGATCGCGGTCAGCCTCCACCCAAACTGAAGATCGCAAGCCGCTTCCGCCAGACGTATCTCGTGGTCGATCTCCCGGTGACGCGGCCCACGTCCCACCACCCGTGCTGGTTTCCCGAAGTAGCAGCTCTACCCAAACCGATCTCCTGCAAATGCCGCATTCGCCAATGCCTCTTTCGCCATTACCTCCTCTTTCACCAGCTCCTCCTCTTACTTCCGCCCCTCCGCTTTCTCCACTACCGCCGATACCAGGATCGGAGTCGACTCAAACAGAAGTCGCACCGCATTATATTTCCCGTTCCAACTCCTCGCAAACAGACGTTGTTCCGAGAAACACTTCGCGGTCTGGATCTACGCAGACGGATGTCGTCCCGAGGAATACCTCTCGTTCGGGCTCGACGCAGACAGACATCGCACCGGGGAATACCTCCAGATCCGGCTCCACGCAGACCGACGACTTACCGCGGAAGCATTCGCGGTCCGGCTCTACGCAGACTAACGCTAGTATATTGCCCGGGCTACTACCGTCGTCGAGACATCCTCCTCGGTCCAGCTTCACGCAGACGGAGGAGGAGATGCCCAGATTTGGCAGTATCAGCACCGTCCGGGGAGTATCCAGAGGCACTGTGACGCAGACTGAGGATGCGCTGTCGATGCCTGTGTCGCCACTCTCGCCGGATGAAGAATGGACAAGTCCGGAATCGAGCAGTGAGTTTCTGCCGCCACCTGTAATTCGTACATCGGGTGGAGGGACGACGTATTGGAAATAAATGTCAAGAGATGCATAGAAGGCCGCGACAAGCACGGCTCAGTAGATAAACAGAGCAATGACATCCCATATCTCAAATTTTGGTTGCTCGGCTTCGGTGAGAACACCGTCCGCAGAAGTTTGGTACGTTCGAGCTCATGGCTACGACTTCAACCGCAAGACATTGTCACGGAGAGACAGCCTTGCTGATTCGTCAATGATCAGGTGCGACATCAGACTGGTCCACATCAAAGATCGAAACCAACGGTAATGCAATAGCTGGACCAGCTCGTTGCCTAATAAACCATACCTCACCCGTCACCCTGCGACTTCCATATCGCAAAGAGCAAGTCGAGTCGTGGCTAGCAGCATCTGTCTGCCTGCGATGAGTCGGCGCGAAATTTAGCATGCCACGGATCGAGATCAGAGGCAGGAAGGGAAGAGTTTGTATTGACCATGTTCTTCGCTAGTCCGCATACCCAAACGTTTCGTTTCCTGTTCTGCATCCTAAAAACTCGCCTTTTTGAGATGTCGGCTCTAACCACATCCCTCATAACAGCCCTGCTGGCCACGTCCTGCCTCGCTGGTAGCAACATCCCGCAAAAGCGCCAGTTCCCTACCGGCTGCGTAAGTCCAGTACAACGACGATCATGGTAGGTACCATCCCTCGTTGTGACGGGCCAATGGGCTGACATTGTCACCTGCCAGGTCGTCCCTCAGCTCAGAAGGGAAGTTGGCGTATATCAACGCCGACAAATGCCTCATGAACACGCCGGCTCAGCATGGCATACCGGGAGCAGTGTCCGTGTGGGATGAGATCCAGTATGCGCATATTCGGAACATGAACTGGATTCATGGTGTCGTATGTTTCCCTGACCTGAACAGCAGCTAATTCTGTCGTCTTCTGACCAACACTCTCATCTGCAGGGCCAATTCCTCCTCTGGCATCGATACTACGTGACCGTTTACGAACGACTCATGCAACAACACTGCGGCTGGACCGGCGGCGTTCCGTAAAACAACCCTCTCTACTCTCCATGTCATCCACTGACCTCTTTCCTCGCGTGCAGCTACTGGCGCATCTCCACCGACGCCGACAACATTCTCGCCTCCCCGATTTGGGACCCCACCACCGGCGTCGGCGGCAACGGTGCATTCGGCGGCGGCTGCATCACTGATGGACCGTTCGTCAACACCACGCTCCGTTTCCACGAAGACGCTACCGTGGGGCGGCCGTACTGCCTTACCAGAAACATCAACGTCGAAACGTACAAAGGGTCCGCGCAGGGTGAGATTGATCAGTGTATGCAAAGTCAGGACTTCGCGCAGGCGCATGCGTGCTATGAGAATACCGTGCATGCTTCGGCACATCAAGGGACCGGTGGAGTGGTGAGTCGTTTTGAGGTCCTAAGAATCTGCTGGTGAGGATCAGTGCTGATGAGAGACGCAGATGGCAGACGCGCTCACTGCGCCTGGAGATCCAATCTTTTTCCTGCACCGTATGTGTTATCATTACTCCTCCATGATGCTCGACCGTCAGCTAACGTTCGTGTTCGCAGATACCAACCTTGACCGCCTCTTCTGGGAGTGGCAGCAGACGAATCCAGCCCATCTTATGGACATCTCGGGCTCGAACACGCCTTCGGACGACTTCAACAGAGGCAATAATTGGGCACCGCCCGGGCCGGAGTTCACGCAGTTCTCTGGTGACAATGGTCCCATGACCACAATGGGACATGTGCTGTGGATGATCGGAATCTTGCCGAATGTAACAATTGGGGATGTGATGGATTTGAGAGGAGCGACGATATGTGCGGAGTATGTGTAGATGAAACATTGGTGCTTTGGGGTAATGAAATGGAATGAATCGAATAGATGGGAAAATGCTGAGTAACGATGGAACCTTGAAATACGATGATCTTCCCGTGACGATTGGCCGTAGCCATTGAAAATGCGGTGCCTGATCTGTGCTGTGTTCCCTGATAGTCCGGATGCCCACTAGAGGTGTTGCGCTATTTGCACACACAGTGTACATAGTGCATATTGCACTATGTACACAAGGATTTTCGAAGTAGCTGTTGTGCACATAACGGCTATCCCGATTAGGCAGTTCCGGGGGCCGGTGTACATAGGGTAGACGGGGCGGAGTAAAGATAGCGAGGTCGAAAGGATATCGATATAACGGCCTAGAGACTCGCTCTTTTCTACGTCTATAGCCGAGCTCCGAAACCTAGATCGATGAACAGATCGATTAATAGTCTACTGTATGTACACCGTCGTCGTCGCCTATTTAGGCTAGCGTTGTAAATGTGTATACACTAGTGCACACATATGTGCACACGTGCACACAGTAGAAATCCTTACATGCACCGTGCAGCAACATCTCTAATGCCCACTGGTAGACCGTGTATTCTTGCCGACATGAGCAAATGTTTGCTGGAGTCGCGTCATGGTGAATTTGTAACACTTCGAAGGCAGCATTCCGCACGACACCTGTTGATGTATATTGCCGCCATTTCTTCGGTACATGGTACCTAGATCCTTATCAGCGCGCTTCGGGTACTCAAATCGCCAACAGCAGCGTCATCGCGCTTGCTGCTGTCCATTCGAGTATGAGACAATAGCACAGTCCGTCGCCGGTAGGGAAACAAGTAGACGGCAAGTGCTGAAGAAAAAGAAGTCGAGACGAAGTCGAGATGAGAAGGAGACGTCGATCTGAACACGTGCAGTCATCCGATTCAGCACGGGGCAAATGAGTCGCGCTTGCTTCCGCCGCGTAGAACCATATCATCCCTGTAAAAAAAAGAAAGCGCCACATCGTGCACCCTCCTTTTCACGTTGAGCGAGTTGCTTGCGCGAGTCTTATTTCAACCTCTCCTCGCCATCTCGTCTCCTCAAATCACCATTGCCTCGACACCACGTTCTTTTCTTCACCTTTCCCTTCTTCTCACGATCCTTCGTATTTGACCCTCCGCCAAGCCCGCCAATATGGCCTCGAAGGATTTCCGCGCATCCAGCGACGCCGATCGCAAACTCGAGGGCGGCGAGGAGGCCCAGCCGGCTCTGGGCGCTCCCGCGCAGACTCTCGAGACTGAGGCTCCGAAGAAGAACGACATCCATCCCGCTTTCTATATCGCGTAAGTCGGATGAATGCATGCATGACTTTGCTGGGAGGAACGTGGGCTGACGAAATGGCTGGAAATGGTGTAGGCTATGGATCGCATTGTCTTCAAGTGTCATCATCTTCAATAAATGGGTGTTGCATACGGCCGAATTCAGTAAGCAATCCCTTTGACATCTCCGTGGCTCCGCACAAACCGCAACACGCAACTTGGACCCCGGTAGCTTGGACTGTATAGCAGAAGTCGGCTTGTTGGCCTGCATACGTGCTCGAAATACATGTCCGTCTTCTCTACCGCAGACTGCGGACTCCAAGCCGCCAATGTCCGAATTGTGCGGTGCAGTTTGAGTGGGATCAAGGAGGTTGCAGAAGACGACACATCTAACGCTGGACTACAGAATTCCCCATGTTCTTGACAACATGGCATATGGTCTTCGCCACCTTCATGACCCAAGGTCTGGCCCGATTCACCACAGTTCTCGACTCTCGCCATAAGGTACCCATGAACCGGGATTTATACATGCGAGCGATCGTGCCTATCGGTCTTTTCTTCAGTCTCAGTCTGATTTGCGGCAATGTCGCATACCTGTATTTGAGCGTATCTTTTATTCAGATGCTGAAGGTAGGCCATACCGTTTTGTTCACGTCGAGACCCGGCATGCTGACTGGTCATAGGCACTGAACGCTGTTGTGACTCTCCTCGCAACATGGGCTTTTGCCATCTCTCCACCCGACATGAGGAAGCTTGTCAACGTCTCCGCGATCGTGGTCGGTGTGATCGTTGCGTCCTTCGGCGAGATCCAGTTCGTCATGTTCGGGTTTCTGAGTATGTCATGTGGCATTGACCCTCCAATACACGCCGTCTGACTGATCTTTCTAGTCCAACTTGCCGGCATCGTGTTCGAGGCTGTGCGCCTCGTCATGGTCCAAAAAATTCTTAGTTCGCCAGAATTCAAGATGGATCCGCTCGTGTCTCTCTACTACTACGCACCAGCCTGCGCGGTAATCAACGGCTTCTTCACGCTGTTCATCGAGATCCCTAAAATGGGCATGACCGACATCTACCGCGTGGGAATCTTTGTGCTGATCGCCAACGCCGCCGTGGCCTTCGCACTCAACGTTTCCGTTGTATTTTTGGTAAGTCATGCCTGCGTATGCACTCAAGGGAACACATGCTAACTGAGGCACAGATCGGCAAAACCTCTGCCGTTGTCCTCACTCTCTCAGGAGTGCTGAAAGACATTCTCCTCGTGGTCGCCTCCATGGTCATCTTCCTGGATCCCGTTTCTCCACTTCAATTCTTCGGCTACTCTATCGCACTTGCTGGTCTGGTGTACTACAAGCTCGGAGGGGAGGGGATCAAGAATGGCATCCAGGACGCCCAGAATGTGTACCACTCGATGAACCAGCAGAATCCGGCACGCTTGAGGGGTATCATGATTGGTGCTGGCGTTGCATTTGCGATCTTGGTACTGTTTGTGATCTACCCAGCGATGACTGCTAGTACGGCTGGCAAGGCGGCGGCGGCTTCGACTTTTGGTTGAAGGGGTGCTTTCGACAGGAGTACATGTTGGAGGAGAGGAAGGGTCGTCTGGATTCTGGCGTTTCTGGTGAAGCCAGTGGAAGAGCTTCGTCTGTAATTCACGTTCGGGTGCTCCGCTGCGGTATCGAGTGTAGAGATTATCGGCAGACCAAGCTGTCGAAGCTACAAAAGTCAATTACAGGTTGACGTCTCGCAATTTCGACATCGCTCGAAAACCGATGAGATCTTGTGAAGTGACTTTGTATGTGAGCCTTTTTCAAATGGCAGTTCCGAATAAGGTTTAGCTCCCAATGCTATACCTCTCGCGTCAAAAACCTCCAAATCCCTCAACTTTCTCTCATCGATGAACCATGTGATGCAACGCACTCACCGTCTTCTCCAGGGCGGATCTCGCCTCTGCAGGAGACAATTCAGCTCCAATGTAACCCTCCACTCCGACGCGGTCTCGCAAGACCAGCAACAGCAATATCCTCCGCCCGAAGGTCCACTCGCTGGCAAGCACATCGGCATCAAGGCGAACATTGTGACCGGCAATCCTCACGCTGCCTCGAAGACGCTGTCAAACTTCGAGACGCCCTACACGGCCACCGTCGTCGATCTACTCACTCGAGCCGGAGCTACGACCGAGCATGGTCAAAATATGGACGAGTTCGGCATGGGTTCGCATTCGCAATTCTCCGACCACGGAATTGTCAAGTCGCCCTTCAGCCGCAACGGCACATCACTCTCGCCTGGCGGTAGTAGTGGTGGAAGTGCCGTCTCCGTTGCAACAGGCCAATGCTGGGCTGCGATAGGCACGGACACGGGAGGGTCAGTGAGACTGCCGGCTGCATATACCGGAGTGGTAGGGTTCAAGCCGAGTTATGGTCGGATTTCAAGATGGGGCGTAATACAGTATGCGAACTCGCTGGACACGGTGGGCGTTCTGGCACGGACGGTGGGTGATGTGAAGAGCGTGTTTGGGACTGTGGATCGGTGGGATGAGAGGGATGGGACATCGTTAAAGGAGGGGCTGAGGAAACAGATCGGGAGCACTGGACAAGGGAAGAGTCTAAGGATTGGCGTCCCTGCGGAGTACAACGTTGCGGAGGTTTCGCCTGTTGTGAAGGAGGCGTATACTCGGACTCTGCAAGCGCTGCAAGCCGCCGGACATACCCTTATTCCGGTGTCTCTGCCGACAACACGACTGGCGCTCTCAGCCTATTATGTCCTTGCACCCGCTGAAGCATCGTCAAACCTTGCGAAGTACGACGGCATCCGTTACGGACACCGGACGTCGACTTCCGACGCATCGCCAAACGCTGACCCTCCGCTCCCACTGTACGCTCAGACTCGAGGCGAAGGCTTTGGTTCCGAAGTGAAACGTCGAATTCTACTAGGAGCATACACACTCAGCTCTGAAGCGATTGACAATTACTTCATTCAAGCGCAGAAAGTGAGGAGACTGGTGCAGCAGGACTTCAATCGAGTGTTCAGCATGGACAATCCACTGCTTTCAGCTGAGACCAGGATCGACAGCGAGGAGACCGTTGACTTCCTCCTCACTCCCACTGCACCAACTTTGCCGCCCACAGTTGAGGAGTTGAAGAAACAGAGTCCGCTCGAGAGTTACATGAACGATGTCTTTACCGTGCCGGCAAGTCTGGCTGGATTGCCGGCGGTCAGCATTCCTGTTGCGCTTCCAGCGGAGCAGAGGGAAGGAATGGAGGAGACGGATGTTCGCAGCGTCGGCATGCAGCTTATTGGGCAGTTTGGAGACGACGATGCTGTTCTGTCGGCGGCGGCGGCGTTGGAGAAGCTCTCGGTGTGACAAATATACCCCTGTTCGATCTGTAGTATCGCTCAAGCACAATCATTGTCCTCCACCAGGAGCTGAGTCCGCGACACGCGTCTCGACGCTACCCTAGAATTCCATTTCGCGCATATAACGTGTAAATCTCGCGTAAATTACCACATTGAGAAAACACCAGCGACCAGTCGCGTGCCTTACAAGTCCAATCTCAACAAACGTCGCCTTCTTGGCTGAATGTACCTATACTTCGACCTGCTCTATTCGCCTCTTCCCTGCACGTCTGATGTAATCCTGAATCACGACCACCTAAAACACACTTCCAAGATGGCGACGTCTCCGACCAGTCCATCCGGGCGGAAGCTCACCGATTACCTCCCCCTTCCGGACAACTTGGAAGAAATCATGGAGCCCAAAATGGATGTCGCTACTTCGCTGACGGATGCGCCGACGGTCAGTCATGCGCTGGCGCTGGAGGATCATGATTTGAAGGGCGCGGCGCAGGACGATCATGATATGGAAGTGAAGGACTTGGGATGGCAGGATCATGTCAAGGACCAGCCACGGCCGCTTGTGGGTGGGTTGCCGAATGAGGAATTGTGGGTTTTGATCAGGAGATTCAACAAGGTGAGTTGGGAGTGGAAACGAGAAGCTGCAAAATGGTTTGCGGTATGCTGGGCCGGGGACTGACTTCTTCACAGCAAATGTATCATGTCAAGAACTACCCATTCCCAGTCCCGGGTAATCTGGATCTCAATATTGCCGACGAGGAGGAGTTCTCTCCCGACAAGCTGCGAGCAAATCTCGAACGTCTGTACATGACAGTTCTTATCCCTCTCTTGGCAGCCGGCAAACACTTCATGCGACTACGATCCTGGAGGGAGACTCGCCGTACTGGAGCGTTCTGCGCCGCTTACACTGTTGCTTGGGTCCTGGATCTGATACTACCTCTCTTCCTTGCCGTGGCAATTGCTCTCATCGCGTATCCACCCAGTCGGGAACTTCTCTTCCCTCCAGCGCCGCTCGCGCTCGTCAATGCTAAGACCGGAGGCGTGCAGAAGCCGAAAGCTGGAGTGCTGGGATCTACCGATTCGGCAACTGGAGCTTCGGAGAACTACAAGGGAGAGGCTGTGGAGGCAGAAGCTTCCGCGTTCGTCAACAGTATCGGTAACGTCGCACTGGCGAGTGTGGCGGGAAAGCATCCACAGGGTGACTCGCCCGAAGCTGAACGCCGTGATGGAAGCGCCGACGATGCTATTCCGGATCCTACTGCGATAGCATCTAGTGCTGGAAACGCTCGGTCGACCGTACAAGGCGGTAAAGGCAAGGACGACAAGGCCAAGGTTCCGATGGAGACTGCCATCTGGAACACAATGCGTCCCACCATGCATACGCTGGCCGATATCTCCGACACCTGGGAGCGATTTGCCAACGCTCTCTCTCCTACTCCGCCGTTTCCACACGACCTCTATCGTCTTCGTCTGGCTGCCGTCATTGTTCCGATGCTCGCTGGCTCATTCTTCCTGAACTCCTACATGATCATCAAAGGCGTCGGTTTTGGCGTTGGTTTTGGCATCTTCGGCGATCCCCTCATCACCCGTGGTCTCGAGTTCCTCAATACCAGGTTCCCGCGCTGGCAGAAGCTCCTCGAACTTCGCAACACTCTCCTCAAAGGCGTTCCGACCAATGCTCAACTCACTGTCACCCTTCTCCGTATCGGAGAGGCCAACAAAGCACCGCTCCCACCACCTCCCTACTCCATCGGCAACGCACCTCATAAGCCCGTCGTACTGACAGTAGAGGAGCTCCGCGCCCAAGGCGGCGACTGGCCACTCAACGCGACCGACGAAGAGATACGCGCAGCCGTCGCATCTGATCCCAGCGTCGCCCACGAATCCGCCGGTCAAGACGTCGATGCGGGCAAGGAGAAGCAACATGGCAAGAAGGGCTCTCGCATGCTCGGCTTGTTCAAGACCAACGTCAAAGGCGCCGTCAACTCCGCTCTCGGCATGGATCACCTCAAAGCGAAAGCCGGCAGCGAAAACTCCAAGCAACGCCTTGGCGTCATTCCTAATCCAAAAACTACACACCTTTCCGGGCCAGTGGACTTCAAATGCCGCTTTCACGGGAAGAAGGGACACGCGTTCATCACTTCCAAAGCTACCATCCCGTGCGTGGGCTTTAGTCTGGACAAGCACATCACCAACGACACGAATGAGCTACTTGACCAGATGGTACCCGTGTGGAGTGTCGCGGTGGCGGATATCCAGGAGATGAAGAAGATTGGTGGACTGGGGTGGAAGAGGAAGTTGGTGGTTGGATGGGCGTTGGATCGTGAGGTGGCGGATGGGTTGGAGATTATCGATAAGAATGGCGAGAGCTATATTATCACGGCGATGATTTTGAGAGATGAGTTGTTTAATCGGTTGATTGCTATGGGTGGACAGAGGTGGGAGGCATGGTGAGGGATTGATGATATCGACAGGTTTTGGGATTCATGGAACAGACTTGAGGGCATGGGACGGGCTGGAATGAAATCGCATAGGGTGGATGGCGTTCTAAAACAATGGGAGAAGGTATCAAGGGAGTACATCAGGACTTCTTCTGGGCGGATCAAAGTCCCTCGGACGAGCGTCGTACATAATCCTAACGACCCAATTGCCTTCCATCGTATTAACACTCAGCAACCTTCACTTCTTCCGCATGTCTTCGTGGAGACTGGGCTACCGATGTCGCTCTCCGCACTAGGTGACTTCTGTCATGACGAAGCTACCTATGCATGCTAACGCTTCTCGCTCGCTCAAAGCTTAGGAGCAAACCCCAAGCGAGGAGGATCCGTGCTGACATCGTGCACAGCGAACACGGCCTTGAGGAAGACATCTCCGAAGATGTTCACCCCGACGTCAGGGCTCTCCTGAATGCCGCCGTAGCACGTATCGGCGTCCTCGGGGCTGAAGTTGATGTACAAACCGGGAACGGTGAAGGTCTGGCTGCCGATGACCACGTGAAAGTCCGGCAGCGTAGCGTTGCAGGGGAAGATCCAGCCGCCTGGATACCAGGCACAGGGACTGAGATTAGGCATGTATATGTGACGGCAGCGATGAGTGTAAGACGGAAATTCTGATACGTACTGTAGTAGCCGCTGTAGAAGGCTCCGGAGACTTTGGAGTAGTATGCGGACACGGCCTCGGCGGGAATGTACATGATGCTCGTGCCGGTGTCGAGAACGACGCGGCCGATGCTGCCGGCGGGAGGGTCGGATCCGGCGGAGTATGCGCCAGCGATGACTAGACGAGGCGACGAACATGAGATCTTATTTTATAGAGAGAAAGGGAGGTGAGGACTCACAATCCCAAGTGTTTGCGCTGCTGTTGACCGGAACATAGGTAATCGTCCCTTTATGCTTATTTGAATCGATGAAGCCAAAATCAAGACTGCCGGGCTGACCGTGCTTCAAGTCGACAGTAAAGAGCGGCGCCGCGAGCGAAGGTCTGATCGTATCGAAGAACGTGAGCTGCTTGTCCGGACGAACCGTGTTGGCGGCGCTGAAGGATAGGCCGAGAAAACCATCGCAGGCGACGTCCTGTTGCAGAACGAAGGAGACATTGCTTGCGGCCTGGACAGCCTGAGTTGTCGCCGGGAGATCACCAAGCGTGACTGTGTCGTTGAACACGATACCGCCGGCGGTCTCATCGGAACTGTAGCGGATTGCCCATGTCTGCCCTTCCAGCCTTTTCGCGTTTGCGCTGGGGTTGTATACACGATGTCCGGATTGATCGGATTTCGGCAGATAGGTAGAGAATACCCAGCTGTGGGTAGTCAGCGCCTTGATGAACAGCTCAGGATGATGCGGCCACTCACAAGTCCGCGCTGGCTGTATCTATGTCCAAGTAGAAGGTTGAGCCACTGATATCCACCGGAACGAGGTATTCCTATACCAAAAGGTGGAAGTGTCAGCCAGGCTTGGTTACAACCCATCGATACAGACCGAGACCCGGCAAAGCCCGCAGGACAGCATTGGACTGTATCGCAAGTCTTCTATCCGTTGAGGTCTTACCAGGTCGGACTGCTCAGGGACAGCTTGCACACTTCCACTCTGAGAACCGGCGGTGGCGGCAGCAAACGTGCTGGAAAGATCGTCTGGGATACGGGCTCCGAGTCTTGAGTACTTGTTGACTGTCTTCATTATCTCGAGTGGACCACTCTTCTTCTTGAACCTGCCAGTGGACACTTGAGCTACCGAAAAGGCTCCTTCTGGCATGGCGAAGGCTACCGCCGCAAGGCCGACGAAGAAGGCGAGCTTCCGCATATTTGAAAGGCGAGCCCGACAGAATGCAGGGCTCAGGTAATCGTTGAGCAGTATGTCTGATTGATCTTTCGTGCTTATACGTACTGCAACGACGGGAAAAACCAAGATTGGAAATCTGATTCGTGGTCCTTGCAGACGGGGAGTTGGCTTGTTTCAAGATCCCGTAAACGTCGAAAATGGACGGCGGCAGAGGTGGTCTGGACAATCTTGCTCGGTCGCCTGCTATGCATCCTCGAGGACAATTCTCGAGACTGATCGCTTGTATTTTGAGATCAGGCCGTGGAGTTCGGACCATGTACGATTGTCAGTCACCGCCATGGGTTCACGCGCAAAATATGGTTGGTGGAGATTCCAGATCTCATCTTCGTTGCCGGCTTGGCTAGGTGCGCTCCATGGTGCTCACAGTGATCGGTCGTCGTAGAATCGAAAGATGATCCCCTCCCGTGCCTTCCACTCGGAGTTCAGGCAACTCCTCACAGCGTGGTCATCAGTAGTCCGTGAAACGCAACCCAATCGTCTAATTTCAATACATTTCCTCTTCGTTCTATCGTACCCATATGTTGTCACATCAAGATCTGAGCAAGATCCGCATCGGCTGTCGATAGCCAGCCGAGGGTTCTAATCATCATCCTCCTCGTCGTCGACCTCTTCGAGGCTCTTCTCCTTTGGCACGACGCCATTCTTGGCCTTCTTCGCCGCAGCTGCAGGTCCACTTCAAAAGCGAAGTATAGCAGTCAGCAGGTGTCTCGGAGATTCCTAGGTGGAGGAAGGCTGTCGAGACAGACTCTATGCCTTCCATACTTGATTGCTTACCTGCTCTTGGCGGTATCCTCATCCTCATCATCCTCCTCGGGAGCAGCCTCTTCATCATCGTCCTCTTCGCCAGCTTCGGCGTCCTCCTCGTCATCCTCCTCGGCAGGTACTGGGGCGGTCTTGCGCTTCTTGGACTTGGGCTCGGCTGAGAGGTCGTTAGATTGCGTATGCAATTGGCGACGAGAAACAATGTCGTTCGACTGACCTGGAGCGGCGGCTTCCTCTTCTACCTCCTCCTCGGCATCTTCGTCGTCGTCATCGGATGCGGAAGCCTCCTCTTCGTCGTTCTCAGAGACGTACCTATACAGTTTAGTCAGCAATGATTCGCGACAAGTCAAGTCGAGTCGAATGGTGATGCGACAGCGCCGATGCCATTGGCGACGTTATGATACGTCACGCGCGTCGCGAATGCCATTGCGAGCGACTCTCGACTCCAGTTCGTTCGCGATCGCATTGACAGCGCGCGCGATGGCTCTTCGCAGGCTCAATCGATCGAATGGAGGTGTCAAACTTACTCCTCTTCCTCCTCACTGTCCTCGGGCAGCGATTGGAGCTCTTCCTCTTCCTCGGCCTCTTGCTTGCGCTTGCGAGTGGACATTTTTGGTTGGAGTTGGAGGTGGAGGTGTAGGTTGGAAAGTGTGTTGGAAGCGTCGAGAGTGTCGAGGGCGATGTGAGTATGAGGTAGAAAGAGGAAAGAGGACCAGGGATCCGGATGCGAAAGTGAGGGAGGAGGAGCTTCGAGCTATCGATTCGATTCGGGGAACCGCACATCCTGTTGCGCCTGCGAGGGGCTGGGAGCTTGGGCCGCGCTCGTCATGATTCGGTCCCTGGTTTGCGATCACGTGAAGAAAGGGACGAACTATGAGAACGTGTCCAAAGTGCCGGCAGAGAGATCGCATCATGATGGCCACCAGCAGATGTCGTCGATCTGGGCTTCTGTGGGTGGTCGAGTCGCGCTCCATGCGATGGACCCGACGCGATCCGCATGAAAGTGGCGTTCACGTAGTTGTGATGCTCTCATTGTCGAGGACTTTCGAAGGGAATGACAGGTCATTGATGAGCTCGGGTTGATCGGTAGTAAAGATCTGGTCTCTCGACACGATATGTGCCGTACATTGTAGAAGTTCGAAGAACGAAGGCTTTTATAAATTTTATGCCTGTTCAGACAGGGGTCGAGGGCAGTATAGTGTATACTGCTGGAACAATGATGTCCCACTCATGACGATTACAATGTGCTGAGCTTCCAGGCTGACTTCAACAACCTGATCGATGACAAGATAGGACAGCAGACCCTAAACCTTGATCCAGTGAAGGTACGACAGGAAGATCCGCAGTCATTTGTGCAAGGTCAAGAGCCAGACGACGCAACGCGGCAGATCATACTCCTCTTTGAGGGAATACATTGCTGAAGAGCAGCTCAGACTCCCTTCTCAACTCAAGCACAATGCACATCCTCCTGATAGGAGCTACAGGTACCACATCACATCCGAAAGAGCATCAACGGGTAGATCGTCCTTCAGCTGAGCAATCTTCCCAGGGCCATCGGGAATCGCTTTCGCACAAGAAGCCCTCGCTGCTGGCCACCAACTCACCATTTATGCTCGCAGTCCAGCCAAATTGCCCCGACACATCTCTGAGTCCAGCGACGTGATCATAGTCCGGGGAGAATTCGATGACATGGAAGCCGCGCGCAAAGCAATTCACACCGGTGCCACCGCTTTGGTCTCTTTTGCCGGACCACAACCTCCGGCTAAGGGAACGGTAAGTCGAAGAGCAAGCTGGGTGTCGAGGTAAGAACTCGCTGACGATCAATTCCCATAGCCGATCGCGGACTTCTATGATAGACTGTTCCGCCTGATCAGAGAAGACGAGCACAACAGCATTCGTCGTTGCCTAGTTCTCGCGACCGCGTCGTTTCAAGTACCAGAGGACAGGAGCTCCTGGAAGTGGTGGTTCGTCGTCATGGTGATTCGTACGCTGGGTGGAGACGCATATACCGATATTGTCGGCATCGGAAACGTCGTATCTGCACTGCCTGTTGATGAGATCGAGTGGACTCTGTTCCGGTGCGTCAACGAAACGCTGCCGCGAGCACGACTGTGAGCTGACACATTGCAGTGTCCCGATCCTTACCAATGGCGACTACAAGCCCGTTCAAACTGCCATGATAGGCGATGGTAACGATGGATTGACGTTGAGCCGGAAGAGCAATGCTGTGTGGGTTCTGCAGGAGTTGGAGGAGAGGAAGTGGGTCGGCAAAGCACCTGCATTGTCGAACCCGGGCTGGTTTTGAATGCGATCTTTTCCCTAAGACACCTGGAGGAGCTGCACATTATCTGAGACAAGATCTCCGTTGGTTGTGACAAAGTCGGTGTCTCGTCGAGCACAAGAGGAGAGTGTGTCTCAGCCTTACGTTACCTACCTCGTATGCTCAAGCTCTCCTTCTTGACTTCAAGCACATCACTAGCGCCTGCTAGCGTCATGCAAGGAACCTGGAACCCGCCGCAAACTCCCCTTCCCGACCGAGGCGTCGCATTCTTCTGGTACTCCTCTTGAATGCATTCAAGTTCACCTCCCTCCCTCTGTACTGCATACTCAATGCCTTCCTCGTCCATCGCGGTCCTTGTCACGCAGCGTCGACTACCGCTTGCCGGAACCCTTCCGAACGAACCGAAACCGCCGTGATGCTCCCTTCTGTGGACGATCGCGAGGATTGTATGCCATCATCCTTGCGACGACGAAGTCTAGACTCTGTGCCGGCCTCGACCATTGCGTTGTCATTACTCCCTCTGATCTTGACTTGGATCGCCGTTTCCGCCATTGCGCAGCGGAAGCTCTTCCCGGTGCTGTCAGGCGATGGAGAAGAGCCAGAGAATGGCCGCGGTGAACTACCACAACATCACGCCAGGAGTGGGAGCGCGGGCTGGAAGGAAAGAGTGAGGAATCCGTCTGCACAAAGAGTAGCTTCGTGGGTGTTCTCGACGAGCATCGGACTGTCAGCAGTCTTGGTGGAATTGCTGCTCTGCGAAATCTCCAACACACTGAATCCTGCTGCGAGAGGACTGGCGCTGAGGACGACCTTGGGCTCGCTGTTGATTTTGAGCGTGGTGATTACGCCAGCTTTGGAGATACATGGCTTCGTCAAGGCCACGCTGGGAGCGCCGAAGGACTCTACGTCGACGAAGAGAGGGAGACCGTCCTACATGCGAATGACTCTCGAGTTGGCACTGTTCGCAGCCTGGATACTCTTCTTTTGGTACATCCCGCAAGCTTCAATCCTCAGGAAGAGCTTACACGAAGGCGAAAGTGGGCATGATGGGAGCGAGCATCCCTTTTCCGAGGCTTGCTTGGAGAGGATTGGGATCATTGGCATATCCTTGATGGCTTCCCTCTCTGGATTCGCAGCGGTGTCGTCGTTGTGGCAAACCTTTGGCGTCCGGCATCGTACCGTCAAAGAGTCGGACATCTCACGCAAAGCGTCCGGACTCCAAGCCACGCAAGACATGCTCGCAGCGAAGGAGAGCCGAGTGCGTGCCCTCGAGCGCAAGATGAGCGAGTCGGCATCTCAACCCGAGCAAGCCGGTTTCATGGGACGTATGATGGGAGGTTTCCGTGGCTCGAAGGAAGCAACAGAGCTGCAGTCACTCCGGATGGAAGTCTCCGGCCTGGAAACGATGTCATTCACCCTGTCCAACACTCTCTCCAGCACACGCGCTCGCTATGCCGAGCAACAGCGCTCCAAGACCAGCTGGGGACGAATGCTCAACATAATCAACATGGGTTTCGCCATCTACTGCGCGTACCGCATCGTCGCGACATCCATTTCTTCACTTCGCCGCCTGACACAGCCGGGCTATACCACCGCGACTACGGACCCGATCAACAACTTCCTCGCTCTCGTCACGACTCACTGGGACAGCAACCTCGACCGCGAGGCCTGGTCGCGACAGATTTCTTTCCTGCTCTCCGGTGTCATGCTCCTGGCATCTTTCAGTGCCGTGCTGCAGACTTTCCGAGTATTTGCTCGCTTCGCACCAAATTTGCTGCAGCATGCGCAGACTAGTCTGCCATTGGTCATCTCACAGATCGCCGGCACGTATGTCATCAGCTCGGCGTTGTTGCTGAGGAGCAACTTGCCGGCGGAGGTGAGTAGTGTTATCACGGAGGCTTTGGGAGCGCCGCTGGAAGGAGGGTTTGTGATGGGTTGGTTTGAGAGCTGGTTCTTGGTTGCGGTGGGACTCACGGCGACGGGAATCCTGGTCGGAAGGAAAGTCAGCGGCAGTGATGATGACTGGGACGATGATGGGAGTATGGAGATGGGTAAACGAAGTTGACGTTAGTCATGAATGCATGCCTGTGTGTCCTTGAAGCGGTCCAGTCTCTCATCTACGATACCAGTACTTCGTGCATTATGCAGCGACGTCGAAGGCCATGAAGAACGTAACGCTTCATTTCGACATTGGGTATATGCAAATCAGACTATCTCCTTGCCGGAACCCAAACCGTATCAGTCACAGTCGATGTGACAGCCGGCGCAGTAACAGTGATCGTGACAGTAGCAGCACTCGTCCTGTAGACCTGTTGTCGTCCTGGTTCTGCAGCCTCCTATCAACACATCGTCAGCTCACACGCTCCACAAAATCAACGCCCAAGCAGAACTCACCGTCTCCAACGCCTCAAAGAACGTCTCCGTCCTCGTCTCCAACACCGTGAAGGGAAACCCTGACACCGTCCTCGTCTCCTCTCCCGCTTCGATACACGCACAAGCGGCCTTGTACCCCTCGTAATCGCACGCCGCATACTTGGGTGGACAACGCGGGCCAGCAGAACCTTGAAGTCCTCGAATTCGCAAGTCCGGCATGGCGGTCATGGTCTTCATCTCCGTGGCGAAGACGATGGGTGTGAGCTCCTGCGTCGCGGTGAACGTCCTAGGTGCTGATTCTGGGTCGACGAGGTGTGTCGTACGGATAGTTTTTGTGCGCGTCACGGTTGGTGTTGCGGTGGTGGTTACGACGAGACATGCTTTGCAGTTTGCTGCGGCGTTCTCGTTGGTTTGGAGACTGGAGAGACAGTCTGTGGAGTCGAGGCAGAGTGGAAGGTCTGCTGAGGATGTTGCGAGGACGGTTTGTGTGAAGAGAGGAGACGTGAGGAGGAGGAGCCACGTCCAGTCCATTGTGTCGATTGAAAGGTTGCCGCCGCGAGATCTTGAGCGACTACGAGAGGTAGAGAGACACACCTACGGTATATGCAGTAGCAACAGGGAAATCGAGGATATGCAGTGAAGGACGGACACCGATATGTATCGAGTACATAGCGTGTGCAAGGCGTCCCTCTAGGCTCACGAGCGATTGCTCATCGACTCCTCCACTACTGGTCAGCCCATCTCGTCTCTTCTGCAAGGTGCGCGCTCCTGAGAAGCAATAGTCGCGCCTTGGCGATAAAGTCTGTCGCGACGGATAGCCATTTGGTAGCGGGTGTGGCGTACTCGATTCGAGCTGAAGCGAGAGTGTGAAAACGTTCCGATCAGGCGATGTCTACAATCATGGACACCGATGATGTACTGGTTTTCTGGGCATCACAGCGGCCTGTGAGTGCAGAAGGGAATAGTCCCGAGTCGAAGTCCTTCGCTGACTTGGCCCGTGTATTCACCTACACTGCTGATGCTGCACAGTGGAGAGACGAGCGGTCCAGGACTCCAGAGCCATGAAAAGCTCGGCTGTTAAGGTTTTGCTCTCGCGTGTCGCGTTACCACCATGAGCCAGAGATCTAGATGCGCGCACGCCGGTCAGCTGAGCACGGAAATGTCTGTGGCATGCCGCTGCGTCGCTCCAATGCCTGTGGATCACTTCGGTCGGATTTGACCTTTCCGATTTCGTAGTCTGATGGGGTGTCTTAATATCAACCGTAGAAAAGAAACGTTCCGCCGATGAAGGATGATCGAATTGGATGAAGCTTGAGACATGTGAGGACAAGTAGTAACACGACGTGGTTCACGTTGGAAGTTTTGATTTCGTAGCTAGCGCCATTCGCCTTTGCACGGGGCTCTGTCCGCCCCTTTCTCCCACCCGAACCACAAGAAACAAATCCCGCTACACCACGTCATGCTCATCAGAAAGTCACCAAGACTTAGTTCATCTGGCGGATGAGGGCGTTGATGTACTCCTCACGGTTGCCGAGATCACCACCCTCGACGAAGTGCTTGAACTTGCGAGGACGGAAGCCACCGGTTGGGTTGCTGAGCTTGAATGGCCAAAGGAAGTTGGAGGCCTGCTTGAAGTTGGGGCCAACGGTGTAGATCTCGTGGATCAGGTCCTCCATGCAGACAATGCCGAACTTTCCAAGGTGAGCCTCGATGATGGAGTTGTCGGTGAGAGGAATGCGGTGCTTCTCAGCAGTCTTGGCGTAACCGCGCTTGTAGACGAGCTCACGGACAGACTTGAGGTTGGGGTATCCGTAGGCGATGAATGGCTCGACGATCTTGAGCATCTCCGAGGTGGCCTTGGTCAGGCGGATGAAGACACCGTTGTTGATCTGGAGCAGACGGAGGAGCTGAAGAGTCTTGCGCTTCTTTGGGTCGATCTTGTTGATACCCTTGATGCGGACCACGAAGACGAGCTTGGGCTCGGCTGGGACGTAGTAGCTGCCCTCAGACTTGGCGACACGGCCCAGGCGGATCTTCTCGCGCTCGAGGTCGCGGTACTCCTTGACGTAGGACTCGGCACGCTTGAAGATGGTCTCGCGCTTGGACTTGTTCTCCTGAGATGTGGCGTTAGCATTCTTGCTCATCGATGCCCATGTTGTCCGATAAATGATTCGTTCGTCACAGCAATGTCAGACCCGAAAGATGGTTAACGTTACGACAGCACCGCCCGGAGGCTAGTCGAGTTGTTGTGGTATAGATCTTCATCATAGTATGCAGGGCGGTGGTATGGGAGATATGTACCTTCTTGCGGGCATCACGGGCCTCAGCCTTCTCGGCGCGCTCCTTCTCCTGGCTCTTGCGCTTCTTGAGCAGAGTCTCTGGGACCAGGATCTGGTCCTTGGTAGGGACGGTGCTGTAAGACAACTGTCAGTCGGTCCGCTCGTGCGGTGAGGACAGAGCCCCGAGCGAAGAATTGCGGCACAGTCATTTGCTGGCGCTCATGCATTCTCCGCTGACACTCCAAAGAGTGGTATGCAGTCGGTGGGAGAGTACCCATCCAACCAAGCCTCGCTAGGCGAGAATGTCACATCTCTTTCGAGCGTTGCGACGATGGGCGTTGACAATGGGCTTTCGCCTGCAATGTCGTCTGCCTTCCACCTCACATTCTGGCGTGCCCAAATTGGCATCGCGCAGGACTGAGGCGGGCTGGAGTGTATGTTGCTGCCGTCGCGGTGACGGCGAGCATTGCTGAGCGTTGCGGACCGACTGTGCTGCGATTCTTCACCCGGCGGTGGATGGAACGTACTTCTTCGTTGGGGCCATTTTGTCGATTAGTCGGTGGTCGAAGAAGTGACTGGGTGATGTCTTGTCGTTGGGCGTGAAGAAGTTCAAATCTGGCAGTCGCGAAAATTGGATAGCTCGAAGTTCGCAAGTGCGGTGCACCGTGCCCATCGGCGCTTGGCGGATCGAGATCCCGACATTTGACACCTCAGGCATCAAGAGGACCAAATCAAGTGAACCGATACATATCTCGTGTTTCCAACACCTCCACTCATAATAACATGTGAACATGTCCTCGAACCGGCGCGGCGTCGGCCTCAGTGCCTTCTCCAACGCTGCTATATCCTCAGATAAATATGCTGCCCACGGCGCCGCTCTCCGAACCAGCCACGCCGATGCACTCGCGAACCAGCTCTCGGTCTTCCAGGCCGCCTTGCACAACTTCTCGTTGACCCACGCGAAAGACATCCGCAGCAACCCGACCTTTCGAGCCGAGTTCGCCCGGATGTGCCATGCCATCGGTGTCGATCCACTCGCGGGAAGTAATGCCAAGGGCAACGCTTCTGCAGATGGAAAAGGTGATAGTGTCTGGGCAAAGATGCTGGGAACAAGTGTGAACGACTTCTACTTTGAACTGGGCGTGAGATTGGTGGAAGTCTGTCGGGAGAGTAGGGCGGAAAATGGAGGCATGATAGCGCTTTCAGAAGCTCGAAAGCGAATCGCAAGGGGCCGTGGACTGGTAGGCGGAGCCATCGAAGTGACGGACGACGATGTTGAGCGGGCATTGGAGAGTCTTGAGCCGCTCGGTGGCATGTTCAAGATTACGAAGCTCGGCAGCACAAAGTTCATCAGGTCTGTACCGAAGGAGCTGAACCAGGATCAATCGAGAGTTCTGGAAGTCATCGACATCATGGGCTTTGTGACTGTTTCCATGCTGCGTGCAAATCTGCAATGGGAAAAGGCTAGAGCAATTGCCGTGATTGACGACATGGTGATGGATGGTCTGTTGTGGGTTGACGAGCAAGGAGAAGAAGTCGAGTACTGGAGCCCGACTCTTATGCATGGAGGAGGATGAGCAGACCAATGCCATGCAAGACGAAGACAACTAGCCTGCTATACTCCGACTACCATCTCAAATGTGGTACGTATGCTCGACATGCCAGGCTCAGAGTCCCTATATAATCTGGAAATACCGTGACCCTCCTGCAGCATTGCGGCGCTGAAGGACCCCATGCCCCGCCGCGATAGTTCGGCCTCGAGAAATGCCTCTGGTAGTCGAATGGTACTGCTAGATCTCGACCGTTGCACGACAGTGTACCCAGATCGGACTACAAAACAGCCCAGACAAGCAACAGGCTTCCATCTGTTCGGGTCTTTGCCACGTCTACTCGCCTCGAATGACGCTGCTGCCTCTATTGCTCTGCTCAATCCGCAACACGCAACTCGAACTCCGGCGGCTTGATTTCATGGACTGAATCAGAGAACGAAAACGTCGTTGCCGGCTTCATTTCTGGGGGGCTCATATGTTCTCGCATTCTGTCTTCCTTGCCTTTTGCGCACACTGCACACCAAATCACTGGAGTCCGACCCCCACCGTTAGCGGGATCAAGGAAGTAATAGTGGGCTGAGAGAAACAGGCGCACAGGTTGGACTTGCTGGACGGCCAAATTGGCACTTTGCACGATGGTCGTTGAGATGGACGTCTCAAGTACGCCGCAAAAGGTCTGACCGTGCACACGACAATATAACAAATTGACAATGCCTTATCAGTAAACGTGCAGGGCGCGATCTGGGCGTTCTGTTTCCACATGCGGAATGTGGAGGCGTAGTGAATGCCCCGCTTTGGCAATGGACTTGAAGCTATCGAGGACGAACCCAACGGTGTGACTCAATGCACACATGTGGTCGATACAAGCATCGTTACACAAAACGTGTTCTCCGTGAACATCATTGGTTTGAGCGCTCCGTCAAGTATGGCGGCGACAGTCCTGATCTACACCACATACGGATTGACTTTATGGCTACTCTGGCGATTCATTTCCATCTGTGTCTCGAGAGATATCACGAAAAGCAAATCTTTCTCAATTACGAGCCACGATGCCAAACAGCGAGATTCATACCTGGATATTCAGCCAATGCAGGACTTCGACTGGTCGACCACATCTCCCATCCGCAACTCTCCCCTGAAGCCGAAGTACCATTTGACAATGGGTATGATTCCACGCCAGAGTGGGAAACTGTCTTTACTGACAACGACTCAGCATTGGAGAGCATCACCCTTTCCGACATCATCGCCATGGACAATACTTATGCTTCAAGAATGCACGTTCGTCGATCGATCATGGACGCGCATCCAGAGGCCACCGTCCAATCCACTCCCGTTGCGAACCAAGCGGTCCTAGAGCTTCATGACTGGATGTTCAAGACATACCTCCCGAGGCGCTATCCCACCATCTACGACATAAAAATGGGTGCTAATGGCGGGCTACGCAACAAAGTCAGCAACGATATCATCCCTCTGCGACCTCGCTCGGCAACAGAAGCACTCCGGGCCCTGGGCTCGAACATTGACACAGACTTCCTCATTCTCCTTCCCTGCTCGAGCTCACCCGACGGTTTACCAATCTATCATCTCCAAGCGTTCGTCACCTGTTTCCCATCTGGTTTCAGTCTCCGCCAGAAACTCGGCATGCCTCTCGCGGAGATCCACACCCCAGTGCCAGGGTACAGAGCGAAACTGGAAAAGTCGATGGATCGCTTTTTCGCAAGACTGGAGTGCGGAAAAGCAGTGAAGAGGTCGAACTGGGGCTTGACGACCGTGACAGATCTGTTCCTGGAAGGCGGAACGCATTTTCATGATAAGAAGGCTACTGATGGGCCGGAAAGCAGTCCAGAGGCAGATTCCGTAGACTCTAGCGCGGGCGTGCTGGACGCCATCGAACGGCACAAGCGACAAGTGGTCATCGAGAACTGCCGACTCAGGTCGGAACGTCAGACGTTGTTTCGGCTGCCGGAAAGCAGGGCGATTGTGTTCTCATTCAAGACGTATCAGTATCGCTTGAAGGATGTGAAGAAGGATGGATATGCGGAACAGTTGGCCGCAGCGATCGAAGGGCTGGCTTTGGGCAATGTTCCTGAAATGAACTTCTACAAGCGTGGCATTGTCTGGTCTGAGCCGATTCTGCAGTATTTGCGAAGCTAGTCTACAAGAGAAGTGTGTGCATTGGCGAGTCCCACTGCACCAGCATATCGTGAATGCGGCCGGAGAAATGCCAATCACTCGGTCTAGTTGGCGACATCAAACCTCGTGAGGGGCCCCATGCAATTGACATCGCCTTTGGTTGGCGGTAGAAGTGCAGGGCAAGGCTCTTGGCCCTCGGACGGTGATGTGTTCAGAACAGAGATCCGCTAGTCACTCGTTTGTCCGCCTCAACACCCTTGATGAAGGCCTCAGCCATGCTTCCTTCTCCGTGAGGTACTTTCAGTAGCTCCTCGCTCTCCTCCAAGTACGCGCTTTTGAAAGTGGACCAGAGCGCCTGATCTTTCTGGTTCTTGGATCCTGGTCGTGGATAGTAGGGGTCGTTCCAGAGGAAGCCATCAATGATGCGCTTGAGTCCGGCCTCAGATCTCGGGAACTTTTGGCACCGGTTGAAATCGAGCAACCAAAGTCTCACACTTCGCTTGGTGAAGTCGAGACCTTGACTGACGAACCTCGCGTCGTCTTTGCTACGCTCGCTGTAGTCGCTCGCCGTCGCTGCGGGCATGATTTTGGGTGAACTACCAAGCACGAATTCGACGTCGTTTGCGTCAACCCCTGCGTGCCAGTGCAAAGCGGCAAGTGTGCGGCCGAAGGTGTCAGCAAATGCTGAGGTGTCCAGACGAAGCCACTCAGCCTCGTTGACCAGGAGCTCGAAGTTGCGGAGCTTGAAGCTGTCTGAAGGCTTGCGGTCCATCCGGCGACCAAGGTATACGCGGACCAGGCAGTCTTGATTTTTCGCCTCGGTGAGCTGCGCCGCCATTTGAGTGCTAGACTTTGTCACCGTAGACGGGGCAAAGGCTTTGAAGATGGCCGTGCGGACAGGCTCAGGCAAGGGGAAGATGCGAGCGGACAGCAGTCCATAGTTCTCCTTGGAGCCAGGCGGGAATGAGGATAGGTGACCCTTCCAGAACTGCTGATTGCTCGGGTGAATCCATTCGCCGAACCGAGGTATGCTGATGTCGGGCCGTACTCTGAGACTGAGACTCTCGAAGGCTTCCTCAATCGTTTTGTGCATCTTCACATCTTCAAATAGTTCATCGGCCTTTCCCTGCTTTGGAATCTTGAGAACAAAGTCGGTACCCTGAAGTGCGTACACGATACCGCACTGACCCTCCCCGACGTGACGCGCGGTCCTGACACCCGCATCCTGAGCATCCTGTTCCTGAGCAGCTTGCGAAGAGTTGGTGGAGATGTAGCTCTTCGTGGACAGCATGCGAGACAGCAGTTGCTCCGGTCCATATTTCTTCAACGCAATGTCGTCGAGAAACTCCAAGCCAGTGAGGTCACCGGCAGCACGGAGTGAGCGAGCCATCAGCTTGTGGGCAAGGACATGTAGAGATGTGTCGCGAATTCTGTGGGTGATGTTGTGCAATCGTGGAAAAAGACTGGAGGTGGGATGGGGCGTGTCTTGTGCGAAGCGAAGGAGACGGAGCTAGAGTGAATACTTACAGCCTTTGAAGTGAAGGACACCTGCCATAAAAATGCGACGTCGAGTTGATTGCGAGTGAATGACGTATTCACCACGAAAAGTCACATGGTTCTCGATGGTAGTTACGACTGCGCGGTAATGGTCTTGTTGTTCTGTACCAAGGCAGCCGTTCCTTCAAGGCTCCCGTCCCCTTTTTCCAGGCTCCAATATTCCATACATTGGTCATTAGTCTTCCACATTCCATTGTACCGCCATCGGAGAGTTGGCGACAGCAACATCACCACATGCCTCATCTTCCCCGGTCATGGCTGCCAATGTGTACAATGGGCGAGTGGTGAGGTGAATGACGGGAGGTGAAGTTCTTCACATGGCGGATCGGAGTTAAGCGGAGGGAAGAATGGCGCTAGTAAATTCAGAGCTCCAAACAATCGCGACCTCGAAAGCCTCGATTCTCCATCTTCACTCGACATTCTCAACTCGCAACACACATTGAACATCATCAGCACACGAAACAGCGCGCATCCACCAACTGTAACTCACCACCGATCTCACACCACCGCGAAGGAAGGCTTCAAGTACCACAAGCAGAGGTAATTGATCTGCATTCCTCACAACAGTTCGTCGGCCGCGCAACGACCTCCAACGGCTCGACCATGCTAACGCGCGTTTTCTCTCCAGTGGCACAGATCAAGTACATCAAGAAACAGAAAGCAACAACAGACGACGCGATGGCTCCCAAGCGCGCTGCTGCCACCAAAGGCGCGTCCGCCTCGACCGCCGCGGTCACAAAGGCCAACACCAAAGCAAAGATTACCAAAGCCGCACCTGCAGCCAAGAAGCCCACGGCTGCTGCAAAAGCAAAGGCCGCGGCCGCGACGAAGACCAAAGCACCTGCGCGCGGACGTGCAAAGAAGGAGGATGCGGTCGAGGACAATGAAGTCACGGAGAAGAAGAAGCCGGCCGCAAAGGCCAAAGGTATGTCACATTCTACACTGCCATGAAGCGTGGCTGCGCGCTTGCAGTCCACACATGCTATTTCACGTGCATTTGCTGACATTCTACAGCCACAACAAAGAAGGCCGCCGCGCCCAAGAAAGCCGCTGCCGCCGTCAGCGACGAAGACACACCAGCACCAGCAAAGACCTCGCGCAAGCGCAAGGCTGACTCCGAGGGCCCAGTCGCACCCGCAAAGAAGATCAAGCTTATGGTCAAGGGACCGGTCTTGAACGAGCCACCAACCCAGCGCCTCAATGTCTACGTCTTTGGTGAAGGCACCGCTGGCGAGCTCGGACTCGGCACAGCCAAGACTGCGGTAGACGTGAAGCGTCCGCGTCTCAATCCAAACCTCAAGGCAGACACCGTGGGTGTTGTTGAGATTGCAGCTGGAGGTATGCACTGCGTTGCACTCACCCACGACAACAAGATCCTCACTTGGGGAGTCAACGACCAAGGCACTCTCGGCAGAGACACCACCTGGGATGGCGGGTTGAAAGACATGGACGCAGCTGGCGAAGACAGCGACTCCGAGGACAATGACGACAACGGCCTCAACCCCAAGGAGAGCACTCCCGGTGAAGTCGACTGGTCTCACACCGAGGTCGCCGAAGGAACGCGCTTCGTTCAGGTGGCCGCAGGAGACTCCACCTCGTTCGTGCTCACAGATGATGGCAAGGTCTACGGCTGGGGCACATTCCGCAGCAACGACGGCGTTTTCGGCTTCTCACCCGAGGTCCACATCGCCGAACGCCCAGTTCTCGTCTCCGGCCTGAAGAAGATCACTTCCATCAAAGCTGGCGCCAACCACGCTCTCGCAATGGACACTGCTGGTGCAGTCTTTGCGTGGGGCTCGGGCCAGCAAAACCAACTCGGTCGTCGCGTCATAGAACGAACGAAGACCGAGGGGCTTCACCCGCGCGAGTTTGGCTTGCCCAAAGGCGCCAAGAAGGGCATCACCTCCATCGAGACTGGCGGATACCACAGCTTTGCCATCGCCAAGACCGGCGATGTCTACGCATGGGGACTCAACAACTTTGGCGAGACTGGCATCATGGACAACGCTGGGCAGGATGATGCTGTCATTGTCAACCCACGCCAAGTCCCATCTCTCAAGGGCAAGGACCTCGTCTCCATCAAGGGTGGCGGACATCACAGCTTGGCCGCGACTGCTGAAGGTGATTGCTTGATCTGGGGACGCATTGACGGTAACCAGACCGGTTTCACCAAGGACGAGCTCAACAAGATGCCCGAGGAAGTCATCATCAAGGACGAGCACGGCGCGATGAGGATCATCTCGGAGCCTCAGAAGATCTCCGCCATCAAAGGCAAGGTCGTTCAAGTCACGACTTCGTCAGACAACAACATCGTCATCACCGAGGAGGGCAAAGCTTGGAGCTGGGGCTTCTCAGCCAACTACCAGACTGGCCTTGGCACCGATGATGATGTGATTGTCGCTACCTGCATCGAGAATACCGCGGTCAAGGATCAGAAGATCATCGGCGCCGGCTGTGGAGGCCAATTCAGCTTCCTCACTTCGGCCGCCGCATGAAGAACAGGATTGTAAGATATTGGGAGGACGGTGGAATACATGACAAACCGTGTGGCATGGCATTGCGATGGCGTTTTTGTTTATTCTGGATTTTGCACATTTTCGACCTTTCCAAGCAAGCGCACGCTGCGCTTGACGGAAAGACACAACGCGTCTCAACGAAGACGCTTTCATGGTCGGATATCGAAATGGGTCGAACAGCACGCCTGCTGGATGTGCACAAGAATGCACGGGGATGGATGGAGATGCACGGAAGAAATCCATCGGAGGTGTGGTTTGCAGAGTGTTACTTGAGTCACTCGCTTCTCGACGCAGGTTGCGCTCGTTACACAAGATCGTGTTTTGGCATACGGAAGGAAGATCGGACGATGGACTGGCTGTCGGCCTGCCTGACTCCCGGCCTCGCAAGAGGCTGGTCGAGTTGGCGGAGCCACACTGGCCGCTCTGTCTGAAGATTGAATGGTGGATCGGCCTCTGGCCTGCCTTGACTCCCGGCCTCGTAAGAGGCTGGTCGAGTTGGCGGTGCCACACTGATTTGTCTGGTCTGACATGGCAATAGCATGATGGAAGATGATGGCCTCGCACTCCCTGCCAATAAGCGGGTGAGTCGGTCACATCGGTATTCGACGCATTGGAGGGAAGTCGTTCTTGTTCGCGATAGATAGACGAGGATGAAAGCACGTTTATGTACACTCCACGGCCTCGCTGAATTACTGACCGTGACATCGCCAGTATTGATAAGGCTGCCGACAGAGCCACCTGTACGGCTATCAAGCTATTCATGTGCCTGTTTAAGTGCAGCACATTCACGGCTACGTGAGCGTCTTTGACCAATATTTATGTACAGTTATGCAGCTGTCCAGGTCACTTGTATACATGCACTCTTTGACAAGTCCAGACTTTCATCATCAAATCTTCTTCATCTTCTCCAACAATTCCTCCATCCCATCCGCCACCACATCGAACGTCCCAAAAACCTCCTCCACGCCATCCCACTCCTCAAACCTCAAATACGCCGTCTTGAATCCCGCCTTTCTCGCCGCCAACAAGTCCCACGAATGTGCCGCCACAAACCACCTTTCCCCATCACCCTTCGCGCCCAATCCCCTCTCACTCAAATACTCATTCGTCCTAGCATAGACCCTCGCGTCCGGCTTCGCAACTTGCAGGTCATCGCAACTGAGCAAGTGATCTTGATCAAGCTCGATGCCCGCAATCTCATAGTACCGCAAACTCGCCTCCTTGCCTCCGTTCGTCACAGCATACACATCCCACCCCGCCTCCCGCAAGCCGTCGAAGCAGGCTTTCAAGCCGGGACGAGGAGACATGTTCTTGACGGCTTGCATCACAGCCGCAACGTCGTCGTCGCTGACTTCGGAGAGGGGAATGCCGACGACGGCGCAGGCGCGCTTGAAAGTGCATTGGAGGATCTTGGCGATGGGCGTGTATGTGTCGCAGAGGGAGGTGTAGGTGAAGTCGCGCTGGGCGGCGAAGAACCAGGAGAAACAGAGGGTTGTGGCGTCGAGTGAACGGGAACTCAGTTGCTTTTGTAGACGATCCTCGATGACTTTGATGGCGGGCTCGAACTCGAAGCAGGTTCCTAGAACGTCGAAGGAGGCGGATTTCGGCATGGCGAACGTGTTGGAGTGGAGATCCAAGGTTTGGTTGATATGTCAACGTGGGCTTCGTACTGTTGTATTCTTTGTTGTTTTTTTGCGAATTGCCCGGTACAAGTTCTCGCTGAGACCTGTGAGAAACAATGAGAGGAGTATGGCGAATCCGAAAGTCAATGCCAACGGTGATGAGGAGCGATTTCGGCAATTGAAGCTAGACTATGAGGTCTGGCCCACTTGGCTCATGACGTCGAAACCTACCCCCTACTACATGTAAAGTCAACTTGATTCGATTTATGCTATGTACCGTTGCTGTAAGGTAACTGAAGCTGCTGCTCTCCCTATCCAACCTGAGCATGGTCATGTCACGCTGTACCGCTGATAAGAATGTAGGATGTCCAAGGCTTTCTGGCAATATCAATTCTTCCTCCCTCACGGGTTGTGATATCTCGCCGGAAATCGTTTCTCCCCAGCAGAACACGGCGTGCCTGAGCACGAAGTCGCCTCATGATCTCCATCACGACTTGGCGAGACGGTGCTCTCGTCTGCTCCATTCTCACAAGCCACATACTGCTCATGGAGTCCTTGCTGCGAATGACTGTAGGTCCGGAACATCTCTAGCGCTTCATCGAGAGTGTCTGCTTCCGCTGGCTGGCCATTCTCGGTGAACTGGAAGTCGAAATCTTCGGCCGCTTTGAGGTCTCCATCGATGTGATGGCGCTTGGGAGGATCAACAATACTCTTGCTGTGCGCCTCTCCAGGAGAGATCGCGCTGCTGGGCAGGCTTTCGTATCCTTCTTGCCGGTATCGGAATTCTGAGCCCGAGGCAGCCGTCGAAGCAGACTCTGGCGGATCAGGCAAGTCTTCATACTGCTCTCCCATGTTCATTCCAGCCATGGCAACTTGGAAGACGTAGTTCTCCGCGATCGCCTGCTGCAGGCTCCTCTCCAGGTCTTCAGAAGTCTGCGTGGTAGAGTCATGTCGCTTTCCACGGCGGCCAGAAGCTCCGTCTCCATCGCTGGTAAGATCGGTTTCGGAGGAGTTATTGGGCACGTAGCCGACAAGGGAGATGCTGGACTTGCTCCCGTTTGCGAGGCTTCCCGTGACGAGCTTGAGATTTGGGCGAAGTGGCTGGACGACCTCCGACTCGTCGGCATCAGACTCATGTTGCGGGCTTGAACATGAATCAAACAAAGCATTGTATCGCATGTTACGATTCGATCTCTTCAGGTCGAATGACAGGCGGCTGCTTATACCAGGAGTGCTGACGGAAGGACTGACATCTGGTGTTGGTCGCTCAAAGTGATCTTCGTCGGACGATCGTTGGCTCCTCTTGCCAATGTCATGCACACGAGTGGAAGTCTCGTCCGTTCCAGTGGAACGTCGCTCGGTACCAGCTTGAACCCAGTCCCTCACGGCGAAGTTCCAAAACATATCTCCGACATCCGCCGAGTGAGTGGTGCTAGCACGACTGCGACCTGGACTGGGCGTTTGCGAGGTGGAGATGCGCTTGTAGACATTGGACATGAGCTGCACAGGCGACTGGGATGAGTCTTCGGTATTTGCGCATGAAGATGGATCATCCTCCATATTTGCCACCGCGGCATCTTCGTCCTCGGCACCATCATCGAGATCGATCAATGCAGGAAACATGTGTCTGATGTTGAAGTCGTCGTAGTCGCCTGATCCGGATAAGTCAGAGTCGCGAAAGTTGGTGCGCGACTTGAGCACATGAAGCTCTTCTGCCACTGATCGATAGACAGACCAAGGCTTGCAGTCGCTGGCGCCTTCGACTACTTGCTCGGGTTGGCTGGCTTCTGGCGGCTGAGATGAGGCTGTTCCATTGACATCGCTGGTCAAACCGCTGAGAGAACATGACTGATCAGCAGCCTGTCCAGGCTCGCTCGAAGCATCACGAAAAGTTGGCTCATCACTCGGTGTGCGAGGCTCCATCGAGGTTTTAGGACGGAACGGTAACTTGATGTCTTTGTCCGGCGACGGAGTCCGTCCCACATCACCAATCACATTTCCCGGAGCAAAAGGATCATCGCTCTTCCACTCGCCATCAATTGGGTCACGATGCCCGGCTTCTGGGTCTTGCAACCTGGCAAGCTGACGAGTGAGATTGGGCATGTCGGTCGGACAAGATTCGATCGTGGTCAGTGAGCTTTGGTGACGGAGTCCTGTCGATAGATCTGGACCCAGCAGGCCAGCGGACTCCTTCACTGCAGCGGGATTGTGGCTACCTTGTTTGGCTATGCCGTCGAGCGAAATCATCCGTTTCAGCGATCTCTCCGTCTTCTTCCCTTCGCGATCTACGCTTCTTTCGAAAAGCTCGGATGTAGCCTCCGTTTTCGCTCCGTCCAGCTCGAACTTGAAGGTGGTGCCGGGCATCGGCGTGGTAGGCACCGAGTGATCTGCCAAGGCAATACCAGAACCAGCCTCCTCCACTGTGGGATCCGGGAATGGAGAGACTGGCTTCTTGCCTCCGGCGTTGACACTCTTCGATGATCCTTCGGTCGCCACACAAATGTAAAGTGTGGGAGATTTGATCGTGGTTGCATTTCCCGCACTCGTAAGTCTCATCAACTCGTCTGCGCGAGGGTCGGGAGGCGATCGTCCAAAGTCCGAGGGCATCAACGCACCATGCTCAAGATCGAGAGACAACGATGGTGCGGGAATGTTGATCGGTGACGACGGAAGTGGCACCTCAGCAGCCGCTTTTGTAGGCGACAGACGGGTCATTCTTGCTGGCGAGCCACTGCGAGGTGAGGTCGTCATTCGTCGAATGCTGCCAACCAGGCTTTTGCCCAGACTCCCTTTGCGTGCATGGCCTTTGGCTGATACATCGTTGAGTTCGCCCTCTCGAGAGGAGTTTTGGCCGTTCTGATCTTCCATGACGAAGTTTTCTGGTCCCTCGGCGCTTTCATGTCTAAATTGCACTGCATTCCCGGTGATTTCGCCCAAGGCACCGCGCTTCTGGCGGGCTTTGGAGCTCATGTGTACATGATGGCGGAGCGAAGTCATTGCGGTTTTGGGCGTGAAGCTGCGCTGACGGTCGCTGCAAGGGCGGAGGGGCGTGAGAGAACTTGTGTCCGGTGCACTATCGCCGATGGAGTTTTCTTCGGCGAGGATGGCATCTGTGCGGTCTTCGAAGATGCTGCTGAAGGAAGTTAGTATTGTGGACCCGACATAAAGACCGAGTATGCAATGAAACTTACTCATCGCCTGCTCGGCTAGACGTCTCACCACGCAGTGCGTCGATGTAAGTTTTGGCGGACAGGGCGCCACGGGACAAAGTTTCACGAGCGCTGCCAAACCATCCGGATTTTTTGCGAGTCAAAGACAGCGTGGTATCGAGTTCATCTGTCAAGATCGTCAGAGTGCTGACGTTGGTAAGGTCTTGAGGCGACGTACCTTGCAAAGCGTCTCGAGCGGGCGAAGGCGCAGGTGAGAACGCATCGCCTCGTTCGAGCTGTGGTGTGGTGATGTCCTCTCGTTTGGACATGATCACCGTGTGTTCAGGTCAGGCTAATCATCTGAGATGGCAAATGTTTCGATCGGCGAGCCCGGCACTGAACATGCGCGGATGCTTGAAGAAGGTCCGCATCGTGTTGCCTAGGATGCCGGGTGTGGCAGTGCATGCGCTTTCCCGGATCCTAGGTCAGTCACTACCACTGCTGATGGCAGTGGCATCGTAGACATGGCATCGCATTGAAAGGAAATCGCGTCGTGCCTCAGGAAAGTTCGTCGCCGCCTCACGCAAGAAAGAGCTTTGCTTGACAAGTAGAACTTGGAGGCCGGAGTCAATTTCGAAACTTCCGATTGCGTCGCTGCGATATCGAGAAGTAAATCCTGTGCACCAAGATGCCCAACTATTTTGGAAGGGCGGAGATTATCGCCATCCAACACGGATGGCGCTGACCATGACGACCTCAAGGACTGACAGGTGTACGATCTGTGCGGGTCGTCGCTCTTCGCCTCGCGAACCTCCAACAGCAGCGGCATTGACCAGAACAGTTTGCTCCATCCCGCGATCCGAGCCAGTGACCAGCATCTGCAATAGCAGACGGACCATCTGCAACAGAGTCCAGAGTCCAGCGGCTCCTTCGCAGATTGCCTCGTAGTTGTGTTGGAAGTGATCATACATAAGCCCGTCTTGGCCATAGCCATCGTGCATGTGGCCAAAAACTTGAAGCCTGGGCTTGACTCGCCAGAGTTCTCGCAAGAGCAACTTGTCGCCCTGTCCGGCCTCATCGAGGTGGTGTCGTGGCGGCGAGTGCGTGACCAGTATGTCCACATCTTCTGAGACTCGGTCCGTGAACAAGTCGGTGTCTCGATCGTACTGGAAGGCCCAGTTGCCGTTCTTTCTGGTTTCTGGGTGTCCATAGACTTTCAGCCTGATGCCTCCAGGAAACTTCAAAGTGGTCGCCGAGTGCTCCAGATAGATGATGGATCCCCAACACAGCGATTGCCCGCGAAAGCGAGCTTCACCTAAATCCGCAGGCATTCGCTTGTCCAAAGCCTTGTCATGATTTCCCGCAATGACGATTTTGTACATGTGGGGCTGATCATCCAGCCAGTCGAGCTGTGCTGTAGTTCCTCGAAGGAACCATTCTGAGTCGTGTCTCCTGCGTGAATGAGAATATCGCGGGGTGGCAATGCGGGCATCGTATTATGCGTGTCCGATATACACACCACGGTGATTCCACGTAGAGGTGTGCGTAGCGCGAATGCGTGTAGTGCTTTCGCTGTGTATGGAGCATCCTAGCAAGACGTACGATGTACGGCGCCCCAGAAAGCCGCGCATGATAAGCTGGGTGCTTGCCGTGGGCCAGATCAGCCAATGCGGCCATGATATCGCCCGAAGCCGGTACCGAATCGGATGCTATCGATGGGAGTTATGGTGGCGTCTTCGTTGAGTTGAAAGGTCGACTGGTTCCTGGCCTGGTCAGTGTGAACATGTGTTAGGAAGAGAGATTGTGCTGGTGCGAATCTTTTACATGGCGTGCCTTGCCAACCTAGCGTGCTGTTTACATAACCTCAATGTACCAAACTCTCTTCCAGGCAGGACGCAATTTTCAGCTTTGCACGCTCTGTACGAGGCGAGTGGATTCAACGCGGATGATAAGCTCGGGTGTACCGATACCTGTTTCCTCGGCCAAAATTGCGTCCGGTCTAGGAATGACTTGCAAAGCGACTGCTCAGCTGCATTCGCATCGGCTGCACCCAGCACTTGAGAGCCTGCGGCCAGGGCTATTCACCCGATACATATCCAGTCTTGCTCCGCATTGTTGCACCATATCTGTGACAGGCCAGGGGAACGAACATGAGTACTAGCGATATTCCACCCAGCAGCGACGACGCCCATGCCGTGCCCAGTCCTTCAAACATCGGGATCGCGAAGAGAGGAAATGCGAAAGAGAAGAGATGCCGCAGGAAAGTGCATGATGCGCCTGCGGAGGCCCCGTACAGCGCACCATAGCAGTCCATGAGGTAGAGGCAGGCACAAGTGTAGACCAGGATATTGCCACAGCTGAAGAACGCCTCGGCCGCCACCGGAACGATCCAGTGGATAGAAGATCGCGCGGTCCAACCAAACCAAAAGAGTGATACGGGCATTAGCGGTGCCCCCATCATTGCTATGACCAAGCGCTTGTCAGGAGACATCTTGCCATTTGGATCCGCGACTTTGACCTTCTGATCTTCCTTGGTCCAGTAAAAGCTGTAGATGCAAAGCATGATAATTAAGCCAGCCAAGCTTCCGACAGCTTGTGAAAGGAATGTGAAACCAATGCTGCGGACATCCAAGCCATACACCTTCTCGAACACGTAGGGAAACGCGGCGAAGAAGGCATTGAGCAAACCGAAATTGAAGGCTGTGTAAATGTCCCAGAACGCTACTATGGGCTCTGTAGCGAGCATGTGGAACGGCCGGACGATGGTCTATGCAAAGTTAGAGAACACTGTCACGTGTACTCTGGAGTTCTGCTTGCCTTTGTAGTGAAGAAGCGAATGCTTTGCCAGAGCGTCCTCTTAGGAGATGCAGGGCCTGGAACCCTCAGCTTCTTCGCCCGTCGCTGAAGTATGACTTTCTTGTACGTCTCTGACATGAAAAGATTCATCTGGAGGCGTTAGTGAGACCACGAACCGCCTTGGCAATGCATCACATGGTGGACATACAGCAGAAGTCACAGCAATAGCAAAGCAGAGGACCCACTGGGTCCAACGCCAGCCTTTAGCTTCCACCACCAGGCCTCCAATAGTCGGACCCAATGCCGGGCCCATCTGTATCAAGAAGATGTACCAGGACATTGGCGCTCCTCGCTTTTGCGGAGGCCAGACATCAGAAAGTGCACCTGTGCCAAGCGATAGGCCGGGACTCGCGAAGACTCCGGCAAGGAATCTGCATACGACGAGGCGTGTAATGCTGTGTGAGAGTCCGGCTCCCAGGGTAAAGGCGGCGAAGACTGGCAGAGACGACATATATACAATCCTCCGTCCATGTTGTTCGCTTGTCGGAGATGCAATCATGGGCCCAAAGGCGAGGCCAAGCAAGTACAACACGAAAGGCAGAACGCTGACCTCCCGAGACACATTAAACTCTGCCTGGACTTGCTTGACGCCGGGGGTGTAGACGGAGGATCCGAAGGTACACAAGAAGCCCACCATGGCCGGTAACATGGTATGGAAGACCTTCTTCCCGGTGCTCCAGTTCTGTGGGTTGGCCTCGTCGTCTGGACCGCTCCAATCGGTGACACTTTTGCGTTGGCCATCGTGCGGTATGGGGCGTATAATCATGGTTGTCGGAAAGGTGCTGGCAATTGGTGGGAGCCATGAGCACGGATGGCGCGGGCTGGAGACGAGATAAATATGTAGACAGATTCGCTTACAGACCTACAAGGGAAGCCCAGCAGGGGGAATATCACCATCGTATGATGTCGCGAAGCTTGCCATGGTATAATCGGCTGTTGTTAGAATGAGGCAGATCCGAAATGTCTATGTCAAAAGTTATGTCCGACGCTCGAATTTCTCTAAGTCCTCCTGCCAAACAGTGCAGTTTGCCTTCTTTATGCAAAGCGATTTCTCTACGCTTTTAGCCCGAAAAAACGAGGAGCAGACATGTATTTATTACTATTTAAAATGCATATATACATACTTTCAAAATAATTAAGTAGCGGAATACACGTAGAAGGGAAGTAGAGGACAGTCGACGCTAAGTAGGCAGGCCGTAGGCGGCTTTCCCGCTCTAAAGTTATTACTAGGACGATGCACAAAGTCTGACAAAAGTTATTCCGATCTGCCTCATTCTAACAACAGCCGTATAATCGCACCAAGAACCCATGCTGCTGACCGGGTGTGATGGTCCAGAGGACCAGACTGTGTTGCGTGAGGCATGCGCGATCAAGGGGGTTAGTCTTCACGGTTCGGACCTCGCGAAAGTGAATTGCCGTTCATGCCTGAGGCCACAGTGATAGAACTACTAGCGGCATGTTCACGCGAACTCCGTCGACGAACGCCAGCTTTTAGACATTCACCTCGAGCTTAACAACCACTTTCATCCAGCCCTCTGCGACCTGGATACTCGACGCGGACGACGTCGATAGTCAGATCTCTGCAGCAGTCTTATCCACCTCCCCTGATAGCGGTCCTCGCGATGGCTGCCAACAAACCTGCCCCGTCATTCGACCAGCTGCTCCAGCAAAGTGAGAGAACCGCTCGAGGACCCTAGCCACGCATACTGACCACTCCTGTCGCCAGGCCGCAAGAAGCGCCAGGCCGAACTCCTCGCGCAAGAGATCTTCGGGAAGGCTCGTTCAAAGACCCCCACTGGACCTCGTGCCAAACCTGCCCAGCCAGCTAGCTTGGCCAGTCGAGTCGGCGTTGCAAAGGTCCGCGACCGCGGATGATGACTTCCGACGCTGCCATGCTGACCTCTGTTAGCAGCGCCCAGCTTCACTCACACGCACACACTCTGCACCGGCTCCGCGCAACCCACGACTACCCCGCGCAAACCGCCCCGCCCAAGCCGCCGACACCAGCCGCCTTTCCACGGTGACCTACGCGCAACCTTCCTCCGATCTCATCAGCGAACCTAAGAGCAATGGCTTTGGTGCGGTCCAGGAACAAGGTGCCGCCGGGTTCAACGTGAGGGGCGCTGCCGGAGGACCACATGTTGTGATCGCCGAGAACTTTGCTCCAGGAACCACGGCCGCGGACATTGAAAGCGTGATGTTGGACGTGGGTGGACAAATGTCGGACTGCAAGCTCGTAGCAGCTCAGCCAACGGTGATTGCTGAAATGACCTTCATCGACCGCGCGGGAGCTGAGACGGTGATTGGTACTTTCAACGGCAAGAAGGTGAGTAATCGCAGCGATACAATGGAGTGGGTCAAGTGATTGACTGAAATCTCCAGGCGGACGGCCGAACGCTCCACGTCTACTGGAAATCGAGCGGCACTGGCACTTTCCGCAGCGCCAAACAACAGCAGCCGTTAGACCTCCCGGCGCCTACTGAAGATGATCCGATCATGATCGACGACGTCATGGAGCTCGATGAGCATGCTCAGGCACGCGAAGCTGAGGATCGTCAGAGAGAAGAGCGTCGTCGTGGCTACAACGATTCTGCTGGAGCGTTTCCAGCTGGACCAAAGGCAGACCGCAGCGGCTATGGGGACAACTACTACAACAACCAGCGGCGCCCGCAACCGTTGTACTCGGAGAGCAGACAAGGCTACAATGGAGGTGGTGGTCGAGGTGGTCGCGATCGATACGATGACGGTGGACGAGGCAGATACCGGGACAACGGCAACCGTGGCCAAAGCTGGAGACCTTAGTGAGGCTCACCTCTGAGATCCTGTTGTGTCGTTGTCGGAGTCACAAGAAGTCGAGTTTCGAACAATTTTGCCATTGAAGGGCAAAATTGGCGCGAACACGACAAAGGGCACATGGCCTTTAATCAGGATGACTTACTTTCTGGTCTCCAACTGCATTGAGGATGGCTATGTCGTTCAAGCGAGGAATGGGTGTCTATGCTGTATGAATATGGAGCGCTTTGCGATCGGGACTTGTTGACATTGAGAAACAGTTAATGTCAAGGAGCGCGCGGGTCGGGGAATCGAAAATGATGGATTCCAACTTTTGATGATGATCAGATTGTTAGAGACTAAGCTCGAGTGACTCCATCGTCTAGTCGATGTACCTCTTGCTAGTCACTATAAACATTTCAATTCACTTCAATTCATTCACTTCCTGTCCCATGACATTTACGAGCCAGAGTAGAATACGAGAGTGTTGCAAGCCAGCTAAGGAAAATACGCGAGCGGTAGAATAGAACAGCTCAATTCGCGTCCGCCCATCGACCGTCCACAAACATTCAACTTTCCTTGCTCACAACGCATTGGTCCATAACATGTCGCAATTTGGACAGTCCGCACAGGGCCCTCCAGCGCCGGCTCCAGCATACTTCCAAGCGCTCCTCGAACGTGGTACGAAACGAACAAATAACGATGAACCGCAACTACAGCTCGGTCTGCAGGACATTGCTCGCAAGGTGCGCAACCTTGGGAAAGGCTTCACCGATGCGCGTGCCCACTACTTGCTCTCCGCCTCGGGCGTGAACACCAGCCAAGCTCTCCGCGATCTGGATGATCTGGTCGGTCCCCGAACCTCGCAACCGCAGCCAGCCGAGATTCCTGTTGGGGGAGTGAAAGAGACGTTGGCACAAACATATCAGAGCGACTTTCAGAAGATGGTGGAGAGTCACATCCAACGGGCACATGATGATTTTGATCAGATGATTGAGGAGCGTCTGCATGGTGTGGACTGGGATGCGCATCGCCAGCGGATCTATGAGCACTTTGGGTTGAAGAGGCCGCAATCTCAGGACGAGCAGGCCACGGCTGGAGGGAGGTCGACCTTTGGACGGTCGTCAAGACGTGTGGGGAGGACCTCGACAGCGGCAAATCAGTCGAGCTTCGGAATCTCTGGAATGGCCAGGTCTGTCATTGGGACTGCAGGCCCGCGCGGCGCGAGGAGCAGTGTCTTCGCTGATGTCGCGGACAAAGCTCCTGCTGAGGGCTTTCGCCTGGCTCCCGAGGATGGCATCTTGCGTAAGAAGCAGGAGAAATACTCGGACAGGGTGAAGGATCTCAACGTTGCTCGCTTGCAAGAGAAGGCCTACCCGCTCCTTACCAAATTTGCGGGGGTCGAGGAACAAGCTGAAAGCGAAGGCGACAAATTGCTGGTCTCTGCATTCAAGGCTCTCGTCCATATCACAGGAGAGGATCCTACAAAGGAGAACATCTCGGAGCGCGGTGTGGTCCGCGAGCGACAATATGCTCAGGCATATCTCGACGACAACGAAAACTCTGCGGCAAACATCGCCATCCGGAAGCGCATCATCGAAGGATCGCGCAAATACTTGGAGGTCATGTACCTCGAGAAGGTGGAGCTGACCGTGAGCAAAAATCCACGGGAGGCCAACATGGGAGGTGTCCCGACAGCTTTGGCTAGAGTGAAGGGCTTTGTCAGGGTTTGTGCCGCACGAAAAGAACTTGGTTCGGATCTTGAGATACTCCAGGAGCTGAACGGAGACTACTGCTGGCCCATCATCTTCTACCTCCTGCGGTGCGGACTGTTCAATGAGGCGCTGCAGTATGTGGATGACAATCAGGCAGCGTTCCGCCAGATTGATCGACAATTTATGCGCTATCTCAAGGCATACGTAGCCAGCGAGGATCACCGATTGCCGCCGGATCTCCAGACCGGAATCAATAATGAGTACTCGCAACGTGTACGTTTGGCACCGGAAGACTCCATCGACCCATACCGCATGACATGTTACAAGATCATCGGCCGTTGCGACTTGGGCCGACGGAGCTTGGAAGGAATCGCCAACGACATGATGGACTGGTTATGGCTGCAATTCTCGCTCGCGCGCGAGTACAACCGAGTGGACGAGTACGCTCACGAAGCATTCAGTCTCGCAGAGGTGCGCCAGTCTGTAAAGGATGTCGGCGAGAGGTACTTCGGTCCTGGGAACGAGATCGCCAACTCCCAAAGTACGCTCTTCTTCATGCAAATTCTCGCAGGTTTGTTCGAGAAAGCTGTTGCGGATCTGTACCCTCACAACTACCTCTCGGCTGTACACTTTGCCATCGGTCTCGATTACTACGGCCTCCTTCGCGTCAGCGACATCAACAACAGCGAAGACTTGCTCACCTACACTACCCGCCAACAATCCCAGATAGCGTTCGGCAGCATGATCGGACTGTACACTCGGGACTTCAGGACTGCGAATGCTACAGCTGCGGTTGATTACATCACTCTCATGTGCCTCAACGCCGATCTTACAGGCGACCTTGGCAAGGCTCAGCGAGAGCTCTGCCACCAGGCGCTCACTGAAGTGGTATTGGAGACTCGCGAGTTCGCGCAACTCCTCGGCGACATTCGCGCTGATGGTCAGCGTATCAAGGGCGCGATTGATCAGCGTCTCAAGCTGATCAGAATCGACAACGAGCGGGAGTTCCTCAAGCACATTACTCTTGTGGCCGCGAGAACAGCAGACGAGCAGGGACGCACGACCGACGCTTCTTTGCTGTACCACTTGGCAGAAGACTACCAAAAAGTCTACCAAGTGGTCAACGACGCAGTGTCTCTCGCCCTTACGACAGAACTTGGCGATCAGCCGACACGTCTGATACCATTGAAGCCACGCAACACCGACGACCAGAACAATCAAGACCAGAGCCAGAATCAGACGAGTCTCAGCCTGACGGCCATTGATGATCCCGTTCAGCTCGCAAGAGACATCAAATCGTTGTACACCAGCGACGCCATGTACCTCAACCGCATCGACCGCAAATACAGCGATGCGTGCGACGTTCTTCTATTGCTAGCGAAGGCTCGACAGGAACTCGAAGCCGGACAATGGCCTTCTGTCGTCGATGTAAGTTTTATCGTCTCTCCGCCTCGTCAAGATGCCGTCTGCTAACATCACTCTCAGGCCGTCGCTCTATCAGACGTCATCCCCACCGCAGCCGGCGGCAACATCTCCGCCATCCGCAGCAAAGCTCAAGCCTTTGATATGATGCCTGTGCCCGTCGCCCGCACGATCGGCCACGTCATGGTTTGGACGGTCATTGCGTGCAGCAATCAGGTCGATCGCCTGCGACACCAAGAATTCGAGACGGGAATGCAGGCTCAGACGATTGATCGTTGTGTACAGACCGCAAAGGATGTCATGGTCTTTGCGGGTTTGATTAGATACAAGTTGCCTGGAAGAGTCTGGGAGACGCTGGCTAGGGCTGGGCAGGATTTGGGAGCGTACTAAGTGGGACGTAGAGGCGGGTAGAAATTAGACGTCGGACATGAGGCACAGCGGTTGACAGCACTCTTGGAGTCAGCGAAGAGACGAGAGGGATTGCACGCCTGCGTGATCTGCTAGACATGTACGATATCATTGGAGCAGAGTCCATCGCGAATGCCATCGAGTCCGATGCAGATCCCGAGCATGATTGTCGCAAACCTCATGCGGTCGGAACTAGGTGAGGTGTTCATGCCTTGCAGCGCATCTGCAAACAACTCGCAAACGGACAAGTTTGCCGAAACGGGAAGTTCGACAACTTCAAAGAACAACGAAGTTCAGACTTGTTTGCAGTAAAACATTGTCTTGGATATGTTTGCCGCCAGCATTTTCTCCTACATCTCCGATATAGTACGATCGTCCGCTGCTCCACCAAGAACTCCAAAACCATCCCAGACCATCACGATCCCACCACTCTGCTCCACCAAATGGCGCAACCGTTCCACAACGAGGCCTACGCCGAAGAATATCAAACAAACGCCTACAATGGCTTTCCCTTCATGCCCGAATTCGGCCATCGCCGCCACGCACCTCGCGAAGAACCCTTCATCCGCCACAACGCCCACGGTCGCTCCGGTCCAGGCTGGTACCAAGGCAACCACAAGATTCCCAAATTCAAGTCCAAGAAGTACTTTGTTCGTCCCGTCGACGGCACTCGCCGCGGTACCATGGGCCGTATGAAAGATGCATTCACAGGTCAAGGCGCGGATGTATTTGTCGTTGCGAATGGAGATCGGAGGACGCTGCATCGCGAGATGCCGGGGAGGGAGAGGTGGACGAACTGGGCGAGTACGGGAATGCAGTGGCCGAGAGAGGCTGCTGGTGGATGGACGAAGGGCGCGTTTGAGGACATGGATTGGTATCCGCCGGGAAATTTGAAGAGTATGCCGTGGGCGAAGAGGGAGGATGGGAATGTGTACAACTTCCGAACCAGGCATTATGAGGACTTCGATTTGGGACATCGAAAGGACTTTTGGGCTGATGCGCATTGGTAAGTGGCTGTTGGTGTTGGAATGTCCGTGGATTGTGCTGACTTATGTTCGCTTTCAGGCCAGGAGGAGAGAGGAAGAAGCGTTCTATGCCGAATTGTTGGCGCACGTGGGATGGGAAGTGGTTGTCGACGGTGAGTCCGTCGGCTGGCAGGCATGTCGGCGGTCGTCCTCTGGTCAATGGTGGGTTCGATCCAAGATTTGACGCATTCGACGACGACGATTATTCGTGGTATTGAAGGTACCCGGGCCGAGAGCAGCAATGCGGAGCTGGCGGATGGCATTGCTGGATGACCCAGAAAACCAAAAGGCGATGTACGAAAATGCCGCTTCGCAGAGTTTGAGGCGGATATCATGCTGGCTAGATAGTGTCAACTGGGTGTCCCTGAGTAAGACTTCGATAGATGGAAAGAGCAGCATAATAACATACCGCAATTCACGACTCGCCATCCTCACCCCAACCCCACATTGGTACGTTCATCGCCTTGCTCAGATCCGGGTTCTTTTGCAGACTGTCTTTACTTCTCCCAAGTAAAGACTGCGTCTGCTCAGAACTCCAATCTTGCTTGAACGATTGCAAGTCTGTAGTTGCACCGACCGCAGCAGTCCGTAGCTGCGCAAATTGCTGAGGTTTGTCGGCCCCTCGTTGCGTCAATGGAGAGACTATGGATGATATACATGATCGTAGATTGTCGACCTGTGCTTTCGTGTCAGTACACCGGACGGATGTTCTGCCTTGGGAGTGTGTACCTGTGCCTGGAGCGTCGCGATTCGAGCGAGCGCTTCTTTGCACTGCTTGTCGTCCCACGACTGCACGTCTGCTGATTGAATCTCTTGCTTCATGTCGGCCATTGTATTCAATAATTGTGCTTTAATGTCGGGCCAGGACGAAAGATGTGGCACGTACAACGTGAGAGGATGTCTTCCTGGTTACGTAACCGCGCTAGCCGCGGAAGGTTTCATTGTCGCTCCGACTTCACTTGCTATTGCTTCATCAAAGGACACCATCGCTTCCGGCCAATTGCGCTGCCAACCCAGGCAGACGAATGGCATTCACCAGCGCGAGAACGAGTCGTAATTGTCAAGATGCTGATGCCATTGCAACACGGCGCCGGCGTGCCGATAAAGTCCAGCGCCGGCCGGATATGCCTGTCACTTCGAAGCACGAGCAGACCGTCATTCGCAGCGCTGCGAACAGATGAGAGGCTCAACGGCTTTCGAACTTCAGAACACGATGATTTGCAGCGGAAGCTTCACGACCGTGAGCCAGCAACCACTGGGGACTGATGAGGATAAGCCTCCAGCCACGAGCTCTCAAGCCCCTGGACTGATGGCCTAGATAGTTAGCCGACGCGCCCATGGCGCGCCCTTGTCAATCGAAGAGTCGTACGTACCAGAGCGACAAGTTTTGCGTGCCGCTCGATGCTCCGGTGAGCGGTGTCAGCACCGTAGCCCGTCCCCCCGGCGCGACACAAGACAATACCGGAAAATGCGTCCCATATTCTGAGCGCATCAAGCCAGTGCAAGCTTAATGTCCCATGTCGCCACCGAAGGGACCCATGCTCAAGGTGGTGGCACCGAGAATCATGTGGCAGCCTGTTCCCCAAGAACGCCGATAACAGAGATAATACCGGAAAATAGCGACCCACTTTGTGAGCGCATCAGGCCAGTGCAAGCTTAATGTCCTGTCATCGCCGCCAACAAGAAACCCAGAAAGAGCGCGACAGCAGAAGAACGCCCGACCAAGTTGCATTGAATTCGAATAAGGGGCCCGAAGGCAGCCTCCTCCCCGGGCGCTGGTCTTTCTGCAGCTTTCATGCTCTGTGGGTGGTGCTGTTTCGGATGTGTGCGCCATGATTCCGTGGAATTCACGGTTCGTACCTGTTCCCATCGACACCGACAACAGACCAAGCTCTCAGATGATGTCCGTGAGGGAGTTGCATCGACGCACTGCTCGAAGTTGAGAACTCTCAGATGACACTCCTCAAGATGAGCGCATCGATGCAGTGCTTAGAGCTGAGTGCAGTCATCGGCTGGCGATAAGAACCCAAGACGGAAGCACAGGCCCGACATATGGTTGGCGTGGTGAAGGAGACCCGCGGTGTCGATGCACAGTCATGGTGCAGAGCAAAAGGAAGAGAAACAAGATTGCGGAACGACGAACTTTTGTCTTCGTGTCGGAGACCCGCTGCCTGAGGCGGACTTGCGATTCACGACGACCGCGCCAGCGACTTGCAAGTTACGTAGCCCGCACGAAAATCGGCTGCGCTTCACACGCACCCCACCAGCGTCCCTCGACATTTTAGGCACCTTCTTTCGTTCTTCCACTTTCATCACACCACCCTCGGACCCAGTTCCTCTTCAAGTCTCTCCTCAACCCATCGATCCACCACGCGCTGTAGCAGAGCAGGCCGCACCCAGCCTCATACTACGGTGCCAATCACCACTGCCAAACTTTGCGCATTGCACCACGACGAGGTCAAGTTTCTCGCGCCTTTCAACTCTTGCACCAGTACTTCAGATACTCGCGAGACCCAGCCCTCGAGATGCCGCCCAAGGTGCCGTCCGTCGTGCGTCAGAGAAAAGGTCGAGCGCAGATAAAGAAGCCTGCAAGAAAAGCTCGAGGAACATCCAGGACTGCTAGCAATGAGCAAGGAAGAAGGGTCTCGAAACCCAGCTCGAGGAAGCAACCACCGCGAAGGAGGACGTGGATTCGAATTTGGAGGAAATGAAAGTCGAACTCAAGAGGGAGCGAGCGAGGATCGATCGGTAACACAAAGACCTCGTCACCATGGACACGAGGATCAAGAAGGGCGTCGACCACGCGAAGGAGCTTGGGGCTCACGTCGCGCTGCTGGAGGAACAGGTGCGCGGCGCGGGCATGGAGCCCGCGGAGCTGGAGAAGACTCTTCCCTCTGATACGACGGAGTGATCTGGCCCACATTGAGCTTTACCACGCGTCAATGGAATTCGGATCGAAGGGGTAGCATGAGATCACATTGTGGAGAGGAGTTCTTTTGATTTTCGGGTTTGATTTACTTGCACGGCGTTTTGGATGGGAAGGAAGATACCCACACTCTGATTGATTGGCGTTCACATCGCGAGGTCTACCATGGACAGCGCTTTCTGTTTCCCGCTCGAGCGACGAAGCGGCCAGACGATGGCATGAGCGCACAAGAGCACGACGACGCTGCGAGACGATGGTGATGGTTTTATGACAGCGGACATGGTGTTGGGGCACATTTGCGGCATGGGAGTGCAGGAAAGTTTCAATTTTGACTTTTCCTTGTGATTTTTTGATTCAGGCATGGAGTTTGGAGAGACTTGCAAGCGACGGAAATGCAACTACACGGGCATGAGAGCGTCAATGCAAGGGAACAGCTTACGATACCAAAAGCGAGTATGATTATCACGAACGCAGTATGAAATAATGAAATCACATCGACGAACACCACACACCACAAGGAGTGAACTGTAATGCAGAGAGCAATCATGTCAAGATAGATAGTAAAATATGAGATTACAAAACAAGGGGAATCGTCAGGCAGGCAGCTACCTTTTCATGCTCCCCCCCCAAAAACGCCTTCCACCCAAAGCCCAAAAACACCAAGTTCTATGCCATCATGTCATTTCAACTTTTCGCCGCACCGCGCACTCATCAATGTTTGTACAATCGCTCACAGAGCCTCGCCATTTTCAGATCTACAAAGCCAACACCAAAGCCAGCGCACCGACCATCGTCAGTCCCGCGACGCCGTAGCTGGAAGCAACGCCCTCGTATGAAGGGCCGGTGTACGCTTTCGTCGTTGAAGCGGAAGCGTTCTGGTAGGATGTCGGCTTGTTGGAGGCGCCGGCGAGGGGAATGACGGTCAAGGTCGCGCTCGCGGCTTGTGTGCTGATGACGGGGATGGTGGCGTCGGCTTCCTCGGTGGAGTAGGCTGGAGCGGTGGCGTCGGCTTCCTCGGTGGCGGTGGAGTATGCTGCTGGAACGGTGGCGTCTGCCTCCTCTGTGGCCGTCGAGTTGTAGGCTGCTGGCTTGGTCCATGCTGCGGTCTGGGTGGCGGCGGGAATGGTGGCGTCTGTGTCCTCGGTGGAGAGTCCGACTGAGGCGGATTGCTCGAGGGTGATGATGCTGGGCTGGAGCTCGGAGCTATCGTCGGTGGGAGCGGCGGATGGAGCTGAAAACTCGACGGTGGGCTGGGCATCTGGTGCTGGTGCGTCTGGGGTGGGAGCGGCAGTGGGAGCGGCGGATGGTGCGTCGCCGGTCTGCTTGACGGTGATGGTTTGCGTGTTGGTGACGGTCACGGTCTCGACCTTGGCGTTGCAGGTTGCTGGGGATTGGCCGTCCTGTTCTTGGCTCTGGTTTGGATCGTTGACGGGAGAGCCGTTGGATGGAGCGGCGGTGTTGTGGTAGGATGGCGCGGAACCGGCGGCGGGCTGAGAAGTGGCCGATGGCTGGGAGGACGTGTTAGGGTTGAATGATGAGCGCGAGATTCGACAATCGACTTACGACGTAGACTGTTGTGACCACGGTGCCCTGCTCCAGTGTGATGATGGTGGTAGAAGCTGCTGGCACATTTGTTGGAATCGTGACAATGGTGCCTGAAGCTGCTGGCACATTTGTGGAGTCTGTGCAGCTGGTAGACGCGATCACACCGCCTGATGCAGGGCGAGTGAAGTTGAAGCCGGCATTCTGGCTGTTGAAACTTGGGTAGAGCGGCGCAGATGCGGATGCCTCGACGCTGAAGATCGACGATGTCGGGTCATAGGCAGGAGCAGACACAGTAGCGGCCTGCTCGACGCTGGAGATGGACGAGGTTGCGCCGTATGCGGGAGCAGAAACTGTGGCAGCTTGTTCGACGCTGGAGATCGATGGTGTTGGGTCATATGCTGGAGCCACAGCTGCGCTGGCGACCGTCGCGAGGACAGCGAGAACGGTTGAGGCGTGCATATTTTCGAGTGTGAGCCGGTAGAGATGGTGGTGTGGAAAGAATGTGGTAGGCTAGAGCCTTGTGCTGATCGAAATGAGTGTAGAAGGAAGGAGGGACTAGTACTGTATGAACGAGTGACGTTGAAAGAGTGTGTGAACAGGAATGCCGTTGGGAGATGTGAATGAAACTGTTTGAACGGTGAAGTAGTGAGTAACGGCAAGGCAAAGAGTATATATGTCGATCCGGCCAGAAGTGGTAAGTTCGCCAGGGGCGTCTAGGAGGTCCCGCGGAGCTGGATCTGCGATGCGTGTTGGTACACCGTTTGGCTCGCGTGGCGCGTCTTTGCTCGCACGCAGAGGAGCAAGCACGACGGCGTTGAAGCTTCAATTTCGGGACAGCTGAATGTCCCGAGGGTGAACGTGTCACGATATGTACCATGGTGTTGTGATCGGAGGCTCAGCGACAGAGCGTTGTTGCTTGATGTTGAAAACGGTGTTCCTTACCGGAGACTCTTCTCTCAGGAGTCAGAAGGCGTTGGCTCTTACCTTGCTGAGTTCGATGCTGTCGCGAGAAGTCGTCTCTGGAGCGTGCGTAAAGTAAATAGCTCGCGGTATACCTCTCAATCACTGCAATTCTCATGACTGCAAAGGGAGCTTGACGATAGTCCAGGGACAAGGTGGAGTCGTGGAAGACAGAAAAGCTCCGGCCGCGAGATGAAGGTGCTGACTCAGCGGCGGCTGTCGCTGTCCACTTCCGCGTGCGAATCGTTCCCTCGCGAAGAGAAAAGCTGTGATGAGATGCCGATCGATGCAGTCTCCGTGTCCGTGAGCAGTTCGCGTGTATCGAACGAGCGAGCTCGCGTATGCCGCAAGATCTGGGCTCCGTTGCAGGTCTGCATTCCGGTGAGGAACCATAGCTTTCACCTAACAGTGAGAGCGGCAAACGTCACGACTTCGTGTCTCGGCTCTTGGAGACCAGTGTCGCTCCTATATGCCCGACTGCTGGGATCTGAAACGCGTGTGATGGTCACGCTCGTTGGTATTGGATATCAATTGGATATCAACAATGACAGGCTCCTTCTCAAAGGGCGGGCTTCGTGACAAGCAACACGAGGTGTACTTCTATTGGCAGCTTGAGACATATTGGAAATGTGTCGACTGAGAGGATACTCCTTGGTCGAATGTCGAACATTGAGCGGCCTCTCGTATATCATGCTCGGACTATACCTATGTTCCGAAGCGATGTTCGTATACCAGCTGGTCGCAAGCACGGGTTCGCTCGTCACTCGTGGCAGGTCACCGTGGATTCCATTGCAGCATCGAACTTCTACATTCGCATCGATGGCGCTCATATCACGATAGCTCAAATGACAATGGTATCGACCTGAAGTGAACATGGTCGTGGAAAGCAACCGATTCTCATCCCAGGCAGAATCTCGCGCGTTTCCCCAGAGTCGAAGGTGCAGAGACAAGCCGCAGATCGCGATGACGGAAGAGCCGACTCCCAGCCTTCCCAATGCTGCACCGCACTCCCACTTCCTCCCACTCCTTCTTTCTCCAATCTCTCTCTGCTCTCCACTCCCTCCACTCCCATCAACCATCCATCATCTACCCCTCGCGACCACATTGTTACCGCTGAATCCCACGCGCCGTCAACATCCATCCCACCAGATCACTTGCGCCAAGAACATCTCCTCCACCCATCAACCACCACCGCAATGGCCGACAAGGAAATCAAAGAGGGCGACCAAGGTATGCTACCACTCTCACCGCGATCGCGAACACCTCCTCGAGCCATCAAGAGCTCTCGCGACATCATCTGCCACCACCTCACCGTCGGACCACCGTCGGCGCGTCGAGCTCTCGGGCCTGCTTAGTCATGCGCGAGCTCACTGAATCCACGCTTTCCCTGTTTTGGCCACTCCCATCGCGTCGCATCGCATGCCCTCAACACCTCCCACCAACACCTGGCTAATGCAAAATGCGCAGTCTCCTGGCAATGGTCCGGCTCCCGCCCCGGCGGCGAAGTAGCCGAGGTCAAAGAACAAGGCAAAGTCGAGATCGAGACCAAGCGCGGCAACACGGTGCACAAGAACGCCGAGCCCGAAAACCCGGCCGTGAAAATCTCCCGCTCGGGCAACGATGTCGTGAAGAAGGCTTCAGAGCTGCAAGTCGACGAGGAAGGCGACAAGCACAAGGAAGCGCCGGGTGAGGAGAAGACGGTGTCCAAGGACGAGGCGGAGAAGAGCGATAACAAGGACGACGAGGAGGAGAAGAAGGAGAATGGCGACGCTTCGACGGGTGATAAGCGTAAAGCTGAGGAGACGGCTGAGGAGAAGAAGGATGGAAAGGACGGTGATGCGAAGAAGCAGAAGAAGGATGAGAAGGACTCCTCCTCCAAGGCCAAGGCCAATGGCGATGCTGCGCCTAAGAAGAAGGGTCGTCCGGCGAAGGGCGCTAATGGCGAGACGGCGGCGAAGAAGGATACTAAGAAAAAGGAGCCCAAGAAGGCTGCGACTGAGTCGGGCGAGCCCAGGCGTTCGGGTCGCAATGCCTCTAAGTAGGTTTGTTGATCTGTGTGTGAGTGAGTGAGTGAGTGAATGTTACTCTCGTTTCCGCCTGTGTCTCGCCTTGTGCGTCTGGTGACTACTCGGAGACGGATGGTGGAGAGGGAGGCATCGCGGCTGGGCTGGTCTCGTCTGGAATATCATGGCAACAAGGAATGGTGGGATGGAAAAGGGGGTATCGCAGGCAGAACCGTGGAAAAGAGTTCCTGTGTATGCTGTTGGTTATGATCTTCATGTCGTGCGTTTTGTTCAATCTCTTCACCAACAACGAATGTATAGTAGCTTTATACAGCCGGTATTGTTAGTGTGTGAAGAATTGAAATCTTGCTGTCCACGATTGGTCTGTCTTTGTTTGTTTTTTTTGGTCATCGTCGTGCATGAGGGATATGCAGAGTCGACATCACGTTCGATTGACGTTTGAGAGAGCAGAGCTTCCACGTTGAGGCACTCGCTTCAAGAATCCTCTTGAACCCTGCGCTGCAGGCGATGTCCACGAAGCCCTCGATCCACCACGGATTTACCCCTTTTCTTTTTCCATACCACACATGACACTCACGTCTCAACAGCATCATCTATCCACACAAGCCGTTATAGACAACACTGCTCATTCGTCTTTAATCAACACGTCGAGCGATTGGTGCAGTGGTAGCATGGCGCCTCTCTATCCCGCTCGGTAGTCATCTCATCGCGGATGGCTTTGACTTGGCCCTCGGGAAGCCATCTCATCGCCTGAGGATTTGACTTGACACGCCGCAGCTGCGAGAAATGGCGCGGAGGTTGGTTCGATTCCAACATTGCTCAATTCCTTCTTGACGTTCTTCAAGTCTCGGTAGCCTGGACGGGAATGGGATCTTGCAGCTGGACCAGGGCTGGGGTGGGACTGCTGCGGTAAGTCTCTTTCTTTTGGCCGGCCCTCAGAATAGTCACATCGGTATTCCAGTACTCGTTCTGTCGTTGAGCATGTTGCGTATCGCGTTCTCGGTACGTGTGAGCAGAAGCCTGCGACTTGACAATGCTATCAACGTGCCTGACCCCTTTTCTCTGCCACACATATGAGCTCCACTCAGCAGCAACGTCATCCGAGCAAACAAACCATTATAAAGATGAAGTTCTTTCCGTCCTCCTCAAATACAACAAGGGCCAACGTCAGGCTGCCACCCCCCCTAGGTGCACCTAGAAGTCGCCGAATACAGGCTGATGCAGCCAACTCTGGCGCAAGCGCTCCACAGCGCAGGCACATAGCCAGACGTTGTGAGAAATGGATGCAGACCGGAGTTCGATTCTTCGATTGCCTAGAATCAAATCTTTTTTTTTCTGTTGTTTTTGTTGCCAATGTTTTGTCCTCGGAATCTGTGCCGGCTGTCAGGGGGAGAGGAGCAATTTTGTCCTTCTCGATAGTCGGAAGACAACCATGCGTCCAGACTGGCCACGGACGTGGACTGGTCGTTCAGGCTTCGGGAGGTGATCGTCGTGATAACCAAACTTCTGTCTCGTCGCGCAGACTTTCGTGGCTCCTGCAACTTCGAAGAAGCAATGGCCATCTTATTCCGGAGAGTCTGGAAGCTGGCCGGTGCGACTTCAATATGTCACATGCCAGACCCCTTGTCTGCTATGCAGCTGAGCTTCACTCAGCAGCAAAATCATCTGAGCAAACAAAGCATTGGGTTTACAACCTTCCTCCCCTTCTTATTAAATACAAACGAGCAGTTGGTCTAGTGGCCACCAAGAGTGGGTATCCCATGAGGCTGCGAAAAGTTGAGAGAAACGGAGAAGACAACAGTTCGAATCTGCTACAGCTCAAAATACTTTTTGATTCTTGTTTCTTTGGCGGATTTAAGTCTTTTTGTGCTTGGCCGCAATAGTTGTCTCAATTGACAGAAGCAATATACCGCACACCCGCGGCCAGAGTCCACCGGTGTGAAGCGACATGTACACTGCATCGCGCCCATGGAACAATAGCGGGTCGATTGGTCTAGGGGTTTATGACGGCTCCTCACTATCCAGTGTAAGACATCGGGTCGAGCGGAACTCTCCCCTCCGGGGTCACAGAGAAACCCCTCCTGGTGCTGCTGCGAGAAATGGATGCAAACCGCGGTTCGAGTCCGTGATCGGCCATGTCTTTTTTGCTGGTTTGGAGATGATTGTGGTGTTCGTGAGGAGGATGTTCGTGGCACAGCATGGTGTAGAGGTTGTTGGTGAGACGCGAACTTGTGCCTTGCAGTTGTTGATACCCGTACATGACAGAGCACCACCTTGTAGCCCTGTAAGTGCTGACACCAATCGTCAGACCGAAGAGCGTTGCCCCCTTTTGAGCTCGAGAAGTTCACAATGGACTCGGCCCATGTGAAGTCAGAAACATGCCCTGTCGCCACTCGAGCGAGGTCTTCACTGTTGGGCCTACAAGTAGGCAACGGCTTCCCTGCCCGAAATTGAATGATTGAGCGAGTGGCAAGACGGCTCCTGCAGGTCCAAGGTTGTGGCAAGGCTGCAAATCCTGTAACAAGGGTTCGAGGTATTGCCCCTTTTTAATGAGGCATAGAGCAAGCATCAGTTCGAGACTGATATCGTTCATCTCTTTCTGCCACCGTTGTCATAACAGAGGGAGTATCGCATCGAGTTACTTTGTCTCGACATTCCCCTGATTGCCGGCGGATCCTCGCTCGTTTGCGCTGCAGTGTCGATATGCCGCCAGTCTTTAAAATGCAAACAAAACACAGGACGATTGTTCGAGTAGTAAGACGGCTCTTCTCAGTGCAGGAGTTCGGACAGGCAGGAAGACTGGAGCGGGGTTGCCCGCTCCGATAGTCGACCGGGTCAGGAAAGGAGGAAAATGTCGGCTGCCCGCGAGGAACAGAGCAAGCGAAGGTTCAACCCCTTCATCGTCCAAGTCTTTTTTGCTTCCTTCACGGTCATGGTCGATAACTTCTTGCGTTCCCTTCCCTTCGCCGCTCCAGCCACTTCCGCCTCAAGCGACAACAGCAGACCCTTATGTGCCACCAAGAACTGCTATCGTCCATGCCAAATCCGGACGATTGGTCTAGTGGTTCAAGACATCTCCTCTCTGTCCAGGAGCGCGGTCTCTCGCCCTTTGCACCAAGTGCTCCACCTCCATCGAGGTTTCGTGGGCGCCTTCAAAGGCTCCACTGCGTATGTACCACTCCCGCGAGAAGTGGAGAAGATCCCAAGTTCGAATCTTGGATCGTCCAACACGTTTTTGCTTTTGTCATGCGGCGTGGAGCGAGCGACAAAGTCCTCTCTCCCTCGAGCGGAACGGCGGGTGGGTATGATGTGGGTCGGATACCAGAATGTCAGCAGTGAGATGACGACCGACTTTGCATCCGATGGCGAACGTCGTCCCTTTGTGCCTTGACAATAGCCTGGAGGAGCGATTCCTGTGATGCATATCGCGTGCTAAGCAGACATCAAACTCTGGCTTTCCTCAAATCTCACACGCACAACGAGAGCCTCAGCAGCCTCACACTCGATTTCGATGTCAGGATACATTCATGTACCCAGCAGTCTCGCTCATACCTCATCGAACGATTGGCCTAGTGGTCAAGACAGCTCCTCACAATCCCGGTCAGCCCCGTAAAAAGCGTTGAGAACCCGGCGTGGGGATCACACTTCAAACACGGAGATGAGGGCTCGCGAGAAATGGAGACAACCTGAGTTCAACTCTCAGATCGTTCAATGAATCCTTTGCCCTTTTGCCAGTCACTTGCAATTAAATTTTTTTTTGGCTCGTGGGCAGGCTTCTCCTGGTAAGCCGAGCGGAGCGGCGGCGAAGGGATTAATATCGAGGCCAAGTGGGCAGGAGCCGCTCCTCGCATTTGGACGGATACCGCAGAAGCACACCAGGTCAGGAAGAGTGTCGTCGCAGCAAAGCAGTGGAAGAGCATGTACTCGGGAAGTGATGGATCGATACCAGTACAGCAAGGCGATACTGTAAACCAGCATGACAATGACCAGACCAGACAACGAGGACGACACAATGTCCAGTGAGGTATACGCAATCGGAAGTGTTCCATTCTTTCTTCTCTGCCCTCAAGGCCTTCGAAGCATCTCCTATTCGAATTGTGAGCCTGCCGTTTTCCGGGCCAACCATAAAACGCCGTCGCTCATCCCATGTAAACCAGAGAAACGCCAAAGATCAACCACGCCCTCAAGGCCGGAACGTCCTTGGAAGCCCCAGAACCGACTCGGGACTCTCAGCAACACTAATCCTCGGCGGCGGAGATCTCGCCTAGAGTCCTCGCGACACGCCGACATTGCTTGCACTTTCGCCAACTCTCAGATCATCTTCCATCACACCAACGACACCCCTCCGACTGCTTGCAGTGGTGCTCTGACTCTCACTCCTCTCCCGCGGGCCAGCGACACCTCCAATACCACCGTCGTTCGCAGCCCACGCTGCTACGCCCACACTTGTCGCGTGAGGAGGCGGAGAAGTGAGGCTCGAAACTCTGCTAGTGCTATCCCTGTGCTCGTTTCCATTGACGCTGCGATCGCCTCGATCTCTTGGCTCCCTAGCATCTGCCGAGTGACTTGAGTTCCTCCTCCTGGTCTGCAATGCCCGCTCCAAAGCACGCACTCGCTGGCGTAGAGCTTCGTTTTCCGCCTTCACAATCTCCATCTCTGTTCTGTATGCCGTGGTATCTGCAAAGTTCTGCATTCCGGGTGGATTTGGCGATAATGCACCTGGTGTCCCGGGTTGAGCAAGTGTTGAGGAGAGTGTGCCTTGAGATGGATCACGAGAGATGGGAGGGCGTTGTTGGGTATATTGCATGCGGGAGAAGTCCATGGACCGTCGCGCTGGTGTTGAGGCACCTGATCGACCAGTGACGGAGGGCTGGCGAGAGATTCCGGCCGATGCTGCACGATCTGCTGAAGCTTGAGAGACGCCAGTAATGTTTTGGTGGGCATGACTGCTACCTGCTTGGCCTTGGGTCGAGCCAACGCTTGTAGCAGGTGTGGGAACGGTATTGCTTCGTGTGCTGACGTTGGAGCTGGATCTGTGACGGCGGGACGGTGTTGGATGTGTAGCACCGGTCATTTGGTGGGTCGGATTGGGATCGGAGATGTCGATGGGTATGAGAGAGTGTGAGGCAGCGGTTGAGTTTGAGGAGATGGAGTGGTTGCTCGCTACGGAAGCGGATTGAGCTCGGAGAGCAGTGAGCTCACGAGTGAGTCTGTTGACCTGTGTATGCATGTCTTAGCGAGCTTTGTTCTTACCTCCCACCATATCACTTTGACCTACCACGGCTTCTTGCTCTTTCTCGCATTCCAGGTACAGTTCTGCAGCGGTGAGGGGACGCGGATGGCGCAGCGGCACATTCTGGTCGTTGCTGGAGATGCTCGGACTGCGAAGAGGGAGGTTCTGTGAGGCGGGCATCGTTGGTGGTGGCATGTTGTGTGAGGCACGCCTGGAGACGGAGGACGATGAAGGTTGGGTGTTGGGTTGAGATGGTCGCGAGGAGGTGGGCAGTGAGTTGATGTCGGGAGCCATGGCCTGGAATGGGAGGATCTACGGCCGTTGAAATGGCAAGTCCAGGGGTGTTGTTCAGGAACGTTTGTTGAGACTTGAGAGGTGAAGGGAACAAGACGAGGCAAGGACTGGAAGCTCAAGAGCTTTTAAAGCAAGCACCTTCACTTCTGCCCGGTTCACTGACCAGATGTCTCATTGACTCACGCTAAGTATACTGGCGCGGAATGCGTATGAACAGCGACCATGAGTTTCACCTTGTTGATGTTTGTATGGATCCGTGCCAGCAGACGTTCAGTGCGATGGAAGTGTTGGACGTGAGTCCCTGCTGATTGATTTCCCGCCCCACCCAATGACATGCCCTGAAAGGCTGCAACGCGATGCGCCAAACTCCCTACTCGCGTCTACCATGCACGCCTTCAGTAATACAGTCTGGCATCGCATACACTCCGGAGGATAACGACATAACCATAAAGTGACCGGTCAAGTAAATGAATGCTTCACAACGCGTTGGCAGCATGAACATGAAGATTGGATGATCACGATTCAAGATGATGGGTCAGTTCGAGGAGTGTATCGATATCTTTGAACAATCTTCATCGTGCGACCTCCCATACATGGCCAGCACTTCCAGCAGACTCCTCGCTGTGGCGTCCCAGGTTCATGCGAGCGAGGGTCCTGTGCCTCGACGTCCGATGTCGTCTCTTGCAGAGAGACTCGCCTTCGCCAGGCTCGTGAGGCTAACCCTGAGCTCCGAGTGCGAGGCACACGGCGAGACCGACGGATCCGCATAAGAGTTAGCGTGCGGGCTTCATATTGGGCAGATGTGGCACCTGCCCTGGATGCAAGATGTGTCTCTTGGAGGGTAGGACCGGAGTCGCCGAGCTTTCCTCTGTGAGGGCATCATCCATAGGATACGTTGGAGTTGCTTCGTCTTTCGACGAGATGCTTGTCCGGCAGTCCTCGGACTAGCCATGGCGCAATTGGCTGGACGATGGATTTCCGAGTAGGCAAGACAACGCGAAGCAGGCCTGTATACAGCAATACCCTCTATACAGCTTCGCATCACTGCTTCAATCTCTCCCCCTGTATATCCTCCTGCGCATCTTTCAGCAGGAAACTGTAAATTCATCAGCAAACGAGTCTCCCATCGCATCGCAACAATACAGAACGGACTCACTTGTACCACCAAATCGTCGGCCCCACCGTCCCCAAATGCCACAACGCATGCGCATCCACCATGCCCCACCAAGGCGCAAAATCAAACAGCTCCAAACTCATCGCGAACAGAATCCAAAACACAATCAACCCCGGCCACGCCGCCCACAGTCTCCCCACCTTCCGGAACCGATGCACCGAAAACCAGGTCCACATGACGTTCTGCACGAGTCCCACCACCACGTTCGCCGCCACGTTGTAGGTGTAGTCGAAGCGGACGAAGGAGAGGTAGGACACGTGGAGAACATAGCCGGTGACGCAGAGGAGTGTCCAGACCCTCAGCAGCGTGCCTCCTTTCCCGGAGGGGTCATTCTCCGACCGATCGAGACGGAAGATGCGAATGGGGGTGTAATACATGCCGTACATGACACTCGCGCCCGCGGCGAAGTAGTCCAACTTTTCCGTGACGCCGAAATCTCGCGTGTGGAAAATCATGCTGAAGACCCAGCTCGCCATGCCGAAGTATGCGAATAGGACGTAGTATTTCCGCAGGGGATATTTCGACGGGATCTGGGCGCGGATTTTGCTCAGGCCGTAGTCGTGGGCGAGGAAGTTGAGGAGGGAGAAGAGCACGGAGGCGGGCTCTTGCATGCCGAGGAAGCGGTAAAAGGGCCATTTTCCGTGGTATTGAACGATGGGTTGGCGGAGAGGAGGGTCGCGGGCGAGGCGTTGGGAGGTTATGATGTGTTGGCAGGTGTAGTCGCATTCGGAAGGGCAGGTCCAGAGGAGGAGGCGGTGTTGGAGGGCTGGGGGTGGAGTGTTAGTTGTGAGGTTTGGGGGAAAGTCGAGGGAGAAGGCTACTCACGAATTGTCGGTCCATCGTCGCCGCAGTTTGCGTCTATGCAATGCTGGAGATATGTCAGTATCCGCATGCTTGTGCTGTAGTCGTGCTCTTCCGCGTACCTTGACACAGTCCTTGAATTCGGGCAAGTAATCTCCGATACTGGCCTCAGCGATTCCGGCGAAGAATACCACAAACCATGCCAGCGACCATAGGCATGGCTTCTGTATGTTATGAAGGCGCATGATGCATGTCTGCCGTTGATGTCGACAGCTGGAAACCGGAGATCTGGTAAGCCATTGAAACAGGGGACGTCAATGCCAAGCATGGGGAAGCATAATTATAGCCCAATAAGTTTTGCAACAGCGGAGACGGAATGGTAGTTTGAGGGGCAATGTAATGATTCTCTCCGGCTGGGTATTTGCAGAGTATACAGTTATTAGTTGCCAATACACGCATCTGCTCGACGAGTACAGCAAAGGTCTATGTCATCGCAATGCTTTCAGCGACATCAACCAGCAGCTCCTGACACAGTACAAGCATAGTCCGCGAACACCGCTCTCAAACACATGCTTCGAGATGCTTGATTCGTCCGTTCCTTGCAAAAGTCCTTCATTCGACTTCACTTTGCCAACCAAGAAAACGCACTCGCGCCGCCGATCGGATTCGCCTTGCTCTTCGGCGCGCTCGCGGGGGACGTGATGGGCGTACCGGTCACCGATCCCTCCTTGGCTCCAGCAGTCGGTGTCTTCGCACTCACGGCACCGTTCTCAGTACTCCGACGTCTGCCCTCGTCGAAGAAGCGGCTCTTCAATGGATCTGCCGGGCTTGCTCCGATGCCAGCTGAAGGCGTAACAGCGGACGAGACCGCTCGTGCTGAGACCTTTGGTTTGAGCACTTTGATCCCCGCGTCTTTGCGTTGGTAGAGCAGCGGCTCACGGTTCTTGCTGGCGCCGGCCCAGTCCAAGGTACCGGCAGAAGGCGTGGCAGTCGTGCTGGTGGACGTCGTACCCTCGCGACGCCAGCTGCCGCCCCAGATGGCGGACGTGCTGCCCGATCTTGATGGTGTAGTTTGTGCGCCGGTGTCGGCTTCTTGTTCGGCGCGTGTGTTGAGATGATTGAGGGAAGGGCGAGAAATTGTGGACTGGCGACTTGTAGGACGTGTGTCGGTGTCGGAAGTTCCAATCGCGCCGAGCTTGGACGAGTCCATGCCGCTTGACTCGGCGGTGAGAGCACCAGGTGGACGATATTTGCCTGGAGGCGGACTCGCGGCAGCGGAAGATGAGGACGCAGCTGAGCTTCCCCGTCCCAGACCGTTGAGGTAAAGCTGCTCTTTCAAGGGCTCTTCAATCTTGCCGAGAGGTGGCGCAGATTGTGGTTCGCCACTCGTGACATACAAGCCGTTGAACGCTGCTTCACTTTCCGGACGTGAAAGCGGTATGCTGAGCTTGTTGCGCTCGTTGTCGTAAAGTGTCATGCTGTTTGAGGAGAAGAGGATATCCGCGCTGTGAGCTCGCAGGATATCGCTTCCGATGAAGATCTGAATAGCTTTGCAGTGCTCCTCGGGATCGGTGCGTTCAATGACACGGAACTCGATCTGCAATGATGGCAGTTGCGGTGCGGGACTGCTGGATCGTGAAGAGGCTGGATGTGGTACTGCTTCCGGAAAGAAGATTGGGAGCTCGACCGTGCGTGTGCCGTCGAGTTGCGCACGAATAGAAGACTCAAAACCGAGCTTGTGTATTAGTCGAAGGTCGAGGAATGACTTGTATGAACCAGTGCACACCGCAGCGTAGAGCAAGGCGTCGTGCTTGAAGTTGGTGTTCATCCAGCATCGAATGATAGCCGGCGCAGCACCAAGTAAGAGCAGTCCAGGAGCGAGTCCAGGCGTTTCCGCTGGTGACCGGGTCGACTCCCCAGAGCCGTAGGCGGTCTCAAGATTGAGGCTATTAGCCCGCCCAGAAGCTGCAGAGCGCATTGAATGCGCGGAGCTTGCTCGTCCTTCGGACTTGTGCGAAGAACTCCGCTCGTTCATTTGTAGTCCACTGTACCCGCTGCTCGTCCGGGAGAAGAACTCCACGGACGGCCGAGAAGAGTGCGAAAAATGATTTTGGTTGGCTGTCTCGTCAAAGCGTACGCTATTCGCTCTCGATGTGGCGCCCAATCCTCTCCGCGGCTCCTCCTCCGCATCCAGATGGAGGCTGCTCATTAGATTGTTGGCGTCGTCGTCGAAGCTGCGAAACTGGTCGGAAGGGAGGTGCTGAAGCGGCGCTGAATCATACATTAGCCACTGAATGACAATCATCCATCACATCGTTACCACTCACCTTGCTGCGGCGTCCCACTCAAAACACTCGGAAACGGCGAACTCTGACCCCAAACACTCTTCAACCTCGCATCCTCGTCCTGCTTCCTCTCCAACCGAGCGATCCGCTCAGCGTGCTCCGCCTGCACCTGCTGAACTCTGACAATATCGCTCTGCTGCCGCCAAGATGTCTCGACGCCGCCACTGTTGCTCGTGCTATTACTGCTGAATGGAGTGAATGACTGACTTTGCGGATCCATCACGCGGCCAACGCATTCGAGAAGCCAGTCAGACTTGCGACGGCCTTGTGCAGCGCGCAAGACGTCGAGACTGTCCTGGTATCGGCTCGTGCGACCTGCTGCGACACTGCTGTTGGCCGCTCTGCTCCTCCGCTCCTCTCACGCCCCGACTTGAGTCAAAGACCAAGCGCCGGTGTGCCAATGCTTTCTTGCTGCTCTCTTGCTTATTCAATATGAAGTTGTTTGCCCTGCGCGTTCTTCCTTCAATGCTAACCGTCGTAGGAAAGTTGGCTCTTGATGCGATGCGGTATAAGGGCGGGCGATGACACTTGCGCGCTGCTGCGTGATCGGCACACGAAATTCGGGGAGTCGATAATCTATCGCCAGATAGCGGTATGAGTCTCGATGTAATCGTAATGGTAGGGACTGTGAAAGGTGTTCGCGGATGGTCGAAGAGCGTTCGGTGGATGTGTCTAGCGACGAATCGTATGCGTGGCAAGGTTCTGAGGTAGAAGTCAACGATGCGCCAATGGGAATTGGTTGATCAAAGTCCAGGGCAGATGTTGTAGGTGTGCGGAACGATGGTGGTATTAAAGTAGAAATGCTCGTTCTTCCCCAGATGAAGCGGCGCTAGGAATTTTAGTGGCAACTTGTGGCGCTTCACGTGGAGCTCGCGCAGACTTCATGCCAGGCTGTCGGACTCTACGCCGAAAGCTCGGGTCCATGCATGAAGGATATGAGCACACATTGGGAGACCTCATGGGAATCATTCGCAAGAATAGAAGTCAAGCTCAGAGGCATCACGAAACAGGACACCGAGGAGACGTAAGTCATCACAACTAGTCAATGATTGCTCATGCTATCAAGAGCTCGGGTAGGGGATGAGCGGAGAAAGCTTCTGGTGAAGTATCAACTTGTAGGAAGGGCAATTAGGATCCACTGAGCAATCCATACTCGTAAGTCATCATCGTCGTATCTCATACATCCGTAACAGTGCCCACTTTTTGAGTTTACGTCCAATATACCTCCAGTCAAGACTTGCTCTCTTCGGTGTCTCCGTAGGCCATCTCATCACGTATCGATCATAGAATCAATCGAGGAGCTGGGTGCAAAGTAGCGAATGATGAGCGCAGTAGCAGCGACGGCCGCGGCGAGTCCAAGTCCGGCGAAGCTACAAGTGCTGTTAGTCTTGTTTATCCTCATTGCAGTCAAAAACACTGTCGTTTCAACTCACATGATCGAGAAAGCCGACTCTTTGACGTCCGCGGTGCTTTTCTCTAGCGTCTCGCTGTCCGTCTTCCCATTGCTCTCGCCCTCGCCCAAGCTCTTGTTTTCGTCCAGACCCTTTGGTGTCATCGGCGGAGTCATCGGTCCAGCAGTTCTGTCCGCATCGACGACTGTCACCACTGGTATTACGAGCTCTCCGATTCCTCCCTCTTCCTCGTCTTCGCGTACGCTGGACAAAGACTGTGGTGCGCTGGCAGCTGCCGAATTTGGGGTTGGTGGCTTCTCGCCAGGAGTCGATTGGTCGGAAGGGAGATTCTGTTTTGCACGATCAAGGTGTTCCATGATTCCTTTGTGATCGGTTGGAAATTTGACCAAGGTAGGGTCATTCGGATCGGCTTCTTCTGGGATGGGCGATGCGGGGGTCTGCGGTGTCATACGACCAGTTGGCGACGCCGTCGGATGTTTGTCGTCACCATGCTTCTTGTCGTCGATGGCCATGCTTTCGTGTCGGAATAGCGGCGCATGTGTCTGCTCGTGCGTGTCTAATGATACTGACTCGTGTGGTAGGAGTGGTGGATCCTCATGTCCGTGGTGTGAAGGGTCTGTAGGATGGTCCTCCTCTTTCTTCTCGGGTGTATGCGTATTCGATACTGCTGGTGCAGCCTCGTGAGGCGAGTCGATTTTCTCAGCAGGTCGATCGTGTGCTGGCTCTTGAGACGTCGAGATTGGTGGAGCTGCATCGGGAGAGGAAGCAGGCTTAAAAGGCGCCGGCTGGACCTCAGACTTGACCACGACGAGGTTGTTCTGGTTGCCCGCACCATCGTCGACCTTGGGCTTGCTGTCGTCACACACCCACCAGTCGCCCGGTCCGAGACGCAGCTTGTATTGATATTCGCCTTCCTCTGCTGCAAACGTCTTTGAAAAGTGGTATTCGCCCTTGTCATTCTTCGTGTGCTCCATCTCGATAGCCTCCCATTGCGGATCGCTCAAGCTTGTGCCGATGAAGACAGGAGGTTGGAGGCCTGGCGAGCTGAATTCGATGGTGCAAGTCCTCTTCATAGCTTCAGCTCCGGGGGTGAGTGGACGCTCAGCACGTTTCGGACCGATCCAGTGAGGACGCAGATGTGCCGGAATGGTATCGAGGATGGTGTCAATCGATGGCGGAGAACCCAGTTTTTGGAGGAGAGAAGACCGCTTCGCAGGAGGCATGTTAGCTAGGTCGCCTGCTCTATGAGAATGTGCTTGTAGCTGCTGCTGCTCGGCGAGGAACTGTCTGTTGCGGGCTTCGAAGGTGGCTCTGATGTCTGCTACTGTGCTTCGCGGCCGTAACATAGGAAGTACGAAGGAATCTTGTGATGTAGTGCCAGCTAAGGAGTGAAGTGAAGGTGGGTAGGTGTTGTATGCAGGCACACGTGGGAGAGGCAGCGGAGGAAGGAAATGGAAGCTTACCTGGAGTGATGACTATCGAGATGGTTCGGCGGCAGGCGAGTTCGAGAGTCGTCAGCTGTTGTATGGTAGCAGGAGCACTGCTGTTGATGCTCAACGAGATGGAAGGAGAAGGAGCCGCTTTCCCACCTACGATTGGCGGCGACAAAAGAGTGGTTGAGCGGTCAGACGGAGAGGAGGTGCGATGAAAGTGGAGAGAGCAGAGCAGAGCAGAGCAAAGCCTCCCCTCCTCAGCAATTTGCCAACTTTGGGGCTGTACTGCTGGTGGAGAGGCAGGCATGTGTCGTTGAGCAGGCACGGCATTCTGCACAGGTACGAACCGCCGGAGCGACGTTGCACCAGTGCGGCGCTCGCGCCTGGTCTTTCCGTGCCAATGTCGTGTTGGTGATGCGCCGCAGAGGATCTACCTATCAGTCCATAGGAGGTAAGGTAGTCGTGGTACTCTATCACAGACAGACCCAGCCGTGCATTCATTGCGTGAGGGTGACGTCGAGCTTACGGGTGGTGGTGGGATAGAACTACAGTACTAGTATTCTAAGGCAAGGAATGGGGAAGCATGGATGTTCAAAGCCTCCTATCAGAAGTATTCGTCAGTACTGTAGGACCAAGGTAGGTAAGACGTGGGATGTGAGCGATATCAACATACCGACCGGTACAATGTTCTAACGGTGCTGCATTGCCTTGCTGTACGGTTTGAAAACAATAGAAAGGAGGACCCAATCCCGTTCAAATAAAGTGTACTCGCAGCCACTTAACGGCAATAATTACCACAGTACAGTCATGGCCTTGCTCGTCATCCCTCATCACAGCACCGCAGCCATCCCGGAATGGGGAATTGCTCGTCTTCTCCATCTCGATTGTCTACAGCTCTGCAGATCATTCACGGTTCTGGAGAGGATTCAGCGAGGTACCGCTGTGCCGTACCGTACCGTTCCATGAATCTTCACAGCGAGCAGCATCTCGTCTCGTACCCGGACCACTTCTGCCCGTCTGCGAGCTGCCGGTACTGCAGAGATAGCCACATCTTCACAGTTGCAGACGAGATTATGCAAGGCTGAAGGAAAAAAAGGTCGAGGGCAGGAGTCAGATTGAGCGGAAGACCGTACCTCGTGGCTACACGACTACTGTGCGCTCTGTGGCGCCGGCCGCCAGCACCTCCCGCCGACGGAATTCTTAGCCACAGATCGTCACTGTCACTCGCGACTGCCTTCCCTCCATCATTGCATGCCGAACATCTTCCAATCGAAAAGTCGTCTTCGGTCACAAGGAACCGGGCACTGCGCGTCGCTGTGTCGATAACCAGAAGACAGCCTAAAGAGTGCGCCCGGCGCGCCAGTAGAAGCTCAAACAACAGCTTCCTTGGGTCCAACAGCTTCACTTCCATTATCACCAACTTCATCTCGTCCACGACATCACGAAAGCAGACATTACAACACGAGTAAGCGAGGGCTACAACACAGCGGATCTAGTTGCCCGCCAGCACATGCGAAAGCCTGTCCGGAAGAAAGCTCTGGAACATCGAACCACACGGAGGCAACATCCGATTAAAGCCAGCACCCAATGCATCTCATATCTGGACTGGAATTGCCTGTCCTCCTCTTCCAGACCATCTAGAACGGTTGCAGTATATTTGGTGCGAGGAAAATCGGTCTGGTTTGCAGCGACCATCACATCAGTCCTTTGGGCACCGAATTTGGCCGCAGAGAACTTGCAGCACACCATGGCGTCTTCATACGAGTCTGCCGAGAGTGTGCAGCGACGGGAACGAGCGGCGATCGCGGCACAGGCGTGTCAGACGTGCCGTAGTAGGTACGATCCTCTTTCAGAGACATCGGCTGCCATGGCATATGCGACGAAGGCTTACACATTGTAGGAAGAGTAAATGCGACGAGCAGCGTCCCAAATGTAAGTTGATCAGCGGATCGCCTCCATTAGGGCTCCATTGACTAATCATGGACTTTCAGGCGGACTCTGTCGTCGACTCAATGTGGACTGTCTGTATCGCGAACCTCTCCCTACGAAGTTCGTATTGCCCCTGCCACCCATACTTTTCGCACACGCCGATGGCTGACTTCTCGAAACCACAGAAAGGACAAGACTATGGTTCACATCCTTGATACGCTTACAAGACTGGAGAACAAGTTCGACAATCTCGCTCTGACCGGTGCATCGAACACCTCCGAGTCCACGATGCCCGGTACGCGAGGCTCCACAAGCCAATCCTCGGCCCCGGACAACGGACAATACGAATACGGCGTGGCTCGTTACCCTCTCGAGCGCGAGCAAGGCTACCATCACCTGACCGTGCCACACAAGGTCGTCCTCTGGCCGTCCATTTACATCCATCTGGTCAATTCGGGCATCGAAGCTACCTCGGACCTTCAATATGTCCTGCAAGACGGGACGCCGTGGTTCTTGCGCAAGGAGATGACGAGTCAAAAAATACCCCTTGAAATCGGGGATAAAATGACTACATATGCCGCGAATCCGCGGACTGCCACGCCAACAAGTTCTGGCAGGTATGGCTACCACGACCTGACCATCCCGAAGATTCAAGAATGCTGCGATGCGTACTTTAGCTCCTTCAATGTTTTGTCGCCGATATTGAACCACGAAGTCTTCGCGGTGGAGACGCTCGGCCTGATACTACGCGAGGGGTTCCAGGATGGTGAGGCAGCAAGCGTACTGACACTGTTCGTCATCGCACTGGGCCAAGTTGCCATGGAGGGTGTCTTTGAGCGTCCCATCAGCGTCGTCAGCGGCAGACCCAGCGGCTTTCGTGGAGGTACGATCCGATCACCACCCGGACTTGAGGTCTTCAACGAAGCACGACGAAGACTGAGCATCATCTCCACCGATATGACGCTGGAAAATGTTCAGATCTTGCTGTTACAAGCCTACTTCTTCGAAGCGTCTGCACGCCATCTGGACTTCTGGCGATGCATCACCAACGCATCCATGGCGTGCCAGGTGCTGATTAAATGCCAGACTATCGATTGGCAGACTCCCTACGGAGACATGCTTAAACGTGCTTACTGGAGCTGCGTCATGAGCGAAGACTTATATCATCTGGACTTGGATCTCCCCCAGAGTGGCATACAAGCTCTTGAGGACTTCGTTCCCCTACCTTACTTTCATGAAGGTACCGAGTCCGCAGGTCCAGTGGCTGATGATCGGTCGCATTTCCAATACCACTTCCTCGCGATGATAGCGTTGCGACGGCTGATTCACCGCATCCACGCTGTCATCCACGAGTGTAAGTCTCCGTACTTTGTATTCGTTGCCACCACCACTGACCACATTCCAGCGTCCGCAACTCAAGCCGAAGGATCCGACGAGTACGGCGGACCACCCGTCACCGTTATTCGCGAAATGTCCCGCCAGCTCGAATCCTGGCGCTCCCTCCTCCCACGTCCTCTCCAATGGCAAGACAGCGACAAGCTGGACTATCCCAACATCGACCTCTCCGGCCGGCGTCCCAACGAACCCTTCTTCTCACAAGACCAAGGACCCGTACCCATAAACCACAAGAACAGCCTCGACCTCGTCACCGCCCAGCTCCGCACTCGTTTCTACTATGCTCGCTACGTCATGTACCGCCCTTTCATCTACAAAGCACTGCACTTCCCGGAACTAATGACCGCCGAAGACGCCAACTGCTGCGCTCTCGCCATCAAATCCGCGCTTCTCTGGCCGATTGCAATGGCGCCTCCCAAGGACAAGAAACGACTGGTACCACACCTCTTCGCGTGGACGCAGAATTTCATGGGCATTCTATTGATCCTACGCATGACGACGGAGAATGCATGTTTAATGCGGATCTGTGAGGGACAGGTCAATCGTGAGGAGTTGGAGCAGACTGTGACAATGATGATTGAGTGGATCAGGGATGTGAGGCAGGTGGATGGGATCGCGGAGTGGAGTTGGAGGGTTATTGAGCCGCTTTATGCGAATGGTGCGTGATGACGATGGTGGCAGACGACGATGAGATCGTGTTCGAAGGACGAGGTAGCGACAGAGATGAGAGTCGAGTAAAGTGGCTTTGCGAGTCGTGCTCGACGATCGGCCTTGCGCGGCCGTAAATTGACCAGGTCATGACATGAGAGGAAGAGTACTCGGCACGGGTGAGGAGAGGCGTAGCATTTTGCACATCGAGGAAACGGCATGCATACAAGGCAGACTTCACACGGGAGCAACAGAACCAAATACCAGAAAAAGAAGCACACAGCGAAACATGAGTTAACCGCGATCCGAACGGGATCCAAATCGAACCCTCTCATCACTTCCGCTCCTCAATCCTCATCTCAACCCTCCCTACCCATCTCCCATCTGGTCCTCCCCCTCCTCGTCGAAATTCTTGACCGCCCGATGCCGCTGCATCTTCTCCAACCCCCTGGCCGCCGCGTACCAATACTCCACAATCGCAGGCGCCCAGATCGTCACGGCGATGAGTTGCGCGAAGTCCCATTTCGCGTCTTCTTCCACGTAGAGCATGGCGTTTTTGGTGCAGAGGTGGATGAGATGGCCGAGGGTCAGGAGGAAGAGGGTGAGTTCTGTGAGGTGTGGGGAGGATTTCGGGTCGAGAATGGATTTCATGCGGTTGATGAAGGTGTTGGTGGAGGGAGCGAGGGTGGAGGCGGCTTTTTCGGATTCTGATCGTCGTGCGGCCGGGCCGTAATCTTCGTGAAGCAGAGCGGCTAAGATGAGGAGGCTGATGGCTATGCTGATGGCTTCCAGGGACTTCGACATTTGGATGTCGTTGTTCAAGCAGTAAGTGACTGGTGATAGTCCTCCGCATGCTGCCAGCGGTCTCTTCGCTGGCTCCAGTGTCTTTAGATTAGTCAAAGGCAATAAAGTCAATCCCCACGCCAGTCCCGCCACACCGACCGCGGCGAGGGAGAGTAAAGTCGTGTACCACGCCTTTTTGCCCGCTCGATGGAGCATGTATAACCCAAATGTCACACACACGATCGCGGTGGACGCCACGTCTCGGAGAAGGTTGATGGTCAGATGTAGTTCCTGTAGAGATCTGGCTTCGAACGTGTCGCCGTTGCCGAGAAGAGCTTTGATCGCTGCGCCGTGAAGGGTGAGCGCGAAGAAGGACTGGGCTTTTTGGTATTCAATTTGGCCGGCCAGGAGGGCTGGGATGTGGTTGGTGGTGTGGAGTCGAGACTGGATTGCGTCGGCTCGGTCTTTGTCGAGGATGGAAGAGGCGAGGGAGTGCAGCCAGGTCGAGAGGAGGCGGGTGAGGAGGTAGATGTATAGAATGATGCTGAGTTGCATGAGATAGCTGATGTAGACCTGGAAGGTTCGTGGTTATTCAAGCTTGTGCTGCGACTTTGTATGGATGGATAGGGCTTACGCCAATACCGCCAACGTCCACGTTGGGAGATACGGTGGAGACACCGCATGCGCTGTCCAGGAAGCCTGTCGAGAAGTTGTTCTGGCAGTGGGGTCAACAATGAATTCTCCTGTGGCTCGACTTGCTCCTTCGTGAGACGTACATGTGCAGCTTCGCCCTCGCCCGCCATCGAGATCCTGACATGACCAGCATGACATTCTTCCGCATTCCCAACATCTTGGCAAAAGCTGTGCACGCAAAGATCGATCGGGTCCACGACACTCTGCATCTCGATCCCTGGCAGATATCCCATCGACAAAGCAGCTTCTCTGCCTCTCCATGTAAGTCGGTCAGATGACAGAAGACCAGACACCATCGGATACGCGAGGCAGTTGTGAAGTGTATACATCGATCGCCAGACCGCGGTCGGGTCCTGGCATACTTCCGTGCAATTCGTCAGGCTGCAGCCGTGGTGGTCGGTATAGCCGCACCCAGTGGTGTAAAGCTCCAGGTTCGAAATCTCGGCTTGTGTAGTAGCGGCGATACGGTTAGCCTCCTGGAGAGTGAGGAAGCCGGCATGCTCGGGCAAGAGGTGGATGGATGTGGAGTCATGCATAGCATTGTATGGATACACCTGTAGTCGATGCGACAGCATATCATGCCCTTCGATCGAAGAATGGCCATGAGAGGGATGGAAGTAGATGTGGCTCCAGGAACATGTCTTTCTTGCCCACACAGAACATGCCCGCCGGCGAGGCCCACGGCATGAGAATCCCGAGACTGTTCGCTGGCGCAGCAATATCCGTGCTCGGGATACCGAGCGTGTCGAGTAGCGGAGAGAACTCGATTTTCCAGGACCGAGCAAGAGCAGTCACTTCCCACCGTTCGCCATCTACAAGGCGCCTTCCCAGCTGTGTCCCTGCTGCGATTCGCAGGAACGAGGCTGGTTGATTGGCACCGGCATACCGTGTACAAAATGTCACAATTGTTGCACCGGACTGGGACCATTAGCAGAGACCTGATCATCTTCACTCTGCATTCCACAAATTTCTGATTCGTATGGGTACACCTACAATACCAGCATCTATCCTTTTGAGCTTTCATCCATCTCATCTCACAATCAGTCCTCATCCCAGTTGGGGTTGGGGCCCGGTGGTTTTGGACCTCCAGCTTGTCTCGCCACGATGATCTGATCGACGCTCAACACTGTTCGCGCAGCCTCGGTGGCAAGCTTGATGGCCCAAGACTTGCAAACCATGAGATCCAGAATGCCCTCCTCCTCTGCGTCCAATGTTCCACTGCCAGAGCTACCGCTCGTGTCCAAGTCGACGCCAAGGCATGGAATGTCATCGTCGCTGTCTTCCTCCTCGTCTTTCGCGCTGCCGTTTGCTTGCTTCGCCTTCCCGGCTGGGACGCTGTGATGTGCTGTGTAGAGCTTAGCAAGAACCTCCGTAGCGTCTAGACCTGCACTCTCGGCAAGTGTGCGAGGGATGACTTCGAAAGCTTCGGCGTATTTCCTGATGGCGTATTGAGCAAGACCAGATGTTCTGTCCGCGAGCGCAGTGATGCGCTCGATGAGTTGCATCTCCGTGGCGCCAGCTCCGGGCACTAGTCTAGGGTCTCTGGTGATGGCTTTGAAAACATTGACACCGTCGTCAACTGCTCGCTCCACGTCATCGAGGTGGTTGTGAGTGGCTCCGCGGAGGACAAGGGTGGCTGTTCGGGTCTGCTCGTTCTCTTGTCTGAAGACTGTCACGCGGTCTCCTCCCATCTCGAGGGTCTCGACAATATCGACACTGCCCATCTCGTCCGGCATAGGTGCGCCGAGACGAGCAAGCGGTGTTGCGCCCACCACTCTGCATAATCGTCGGAGCTCAAACTTCGAAAGGACTTTGATGACCAGGATGCCAAAGCGGTTAAGGTAGTGCAACGCAAGCTCGCCGACGGGGCCTCCAGCCACAACAACGCGCAGTCCAGAGTCGTGCAGCTCCTTGATGGTGTTCTCCATTTGTGACTCCTCGCCCTTTGTGAAGTTGTAGAGCTCCTTGCTGTTCTTCAAGAGGACTGTACCCTTCGTCTCCGTCTGTGAAATGTCGATTGGGCAGCTGAAGACACCGACCTTCGCCTTGACCGCCTTCTTGACACTGCCATCCGGCTCACGTCCGAAAACCATTCCCTTGACCACCTTCGACTGCTCCAACGCACCACCCATGATCTTGACCACCCGGATGTTGTCAATGTTGAAGTTGTACGGGTTCTTGGGAAGCACCGCAAGAACAGCCTCTGCGACCAAGCCGGCGAGAAAGTCCTCGGAACCTGACTGCTTCGCAGCAACAACTGTCCGGATGGCCTTTGCAAGCTCTGCCTGATCCCGAATGTTCTCCACCTTGTCGACCTCAAGCTCTTCCAGCGCCTTGAGCGCATACTTTCCAGCGCGCTCGTACCCTTGAACAATTTCGCTGGTCTTTAAGCCCATACGCAGCAACTCCTCGGCCTTCTTCAATAGCTCTCCCGCAAACACAATCACCATGTTTGTAGCATCTCCCATCTCCGCCTCTTGTTGTTGCGATGCCATGACCAGGAGCTTGGCCGCGGGGTGCACGACTTCGAGTTCTCGGAGAATGGTGGCCGCGTCGTTCGTGAGGATCATTTTCTGCAGGTGGTTAATGACAATTTTGTTGCGGCCATATGGCCCAAGCGATGTCTGCACTGTAGAGGCGATTGTCCGGCAGGCATCGATGTTTCTGATGACGGCACCATCCTCGGCGTCGTAGCTATTGAGCGAATGTCAGAAGGCATCGTCTTATGAGATATGTAGCAATGAGAAGTGTCGTACTTTTGGTAGCCCGCTTTGAACAGCCCGGCGTTGGGTGCGTTTGGTATTGACAGCGACATGATGATGTCTGTGATGTATTCCTGCGACCTTGACTACGGAATGCAAGGTGGAGAAGATGGAAAGTCGGGTTGGCAGTGAATAGGTGTTTGAGCTCGACCTGACCTAACGAACTTCGAAGCGCGTCGTGAAATCTTGAGACTGCACCGCCACAGCTGTGGCGCAAAAAGACAACGTCACGAAAATGATGGGAATATTTGACATCGACTCATCAATCAATTCATAACATAGATCAAAATGTCGACGCTCGCCGTGTATTTATTTACATCCAATGTTTGTACAACTTCAATCCCAAACCGTCGCTATGCATTGAAACCAGAACTCTCCCAATAACGCCCGTCATATCGGCCATGCGTATGCCTACTACGAACCCACAAAGAATCTGAACGCCGCCGCTTTCCCGTCCGGCATGATGAGATCCCTCCGGAAGAGCGACCGATATCTCTTCAGCCATTCCCTGTTTCGTATCAGTCCTGCTGTTCTCTTCATTCGGGGCTGATGGCCGCTCGGGAGATTGATGCTGGGCGCGAGACGCCCTCGTGCTCTGCGAAATGCGACCTGATTGAATGGTTCGTACGACGTGACATCTTCCTGACCTGCGCTGTGGTCTTCTTCCATCCGTACCTGCGGATGAACATCTTTGAATGGTTCGTACGATGAGACATCTTGCTGGCTTGCGCTGTGTTCTTGCTCCGTCCGTGCCTGCGGACTGACATCTTGCTGATTTGCGCTGTGATCTTCTTCCACACCTGACTGTGGGCTGGAATCTTGCTGATCTGGGCTGTGGTCTGCCCCCTGCAGGCTAGAATCGTGCCACGGCTCGGGCTCCCCTATGAGGTCCTGCTCCAGATCCTTCCTCAACTCACTGGGCAGTGGCGGTAGTTCCTGTTGACGTGCGCACGAGAGCATAGTTCTGACAAGCTTTTGGCCAAAGAGGTTCACCCTGATCCTTTGCGTGTTGCGTCGCTCAGACACACGCACGCGCCACCACTTCAATTCGCGGGCGAACTTCTTGTCGAGATTTTCTCCTCGTATAGTCGTACTTGATAATGCTGACATCCTGAAGTCCCGCCAGCATGCCTTCAATGTATCAAGAAAGATCCTGTCAATGGTCATCTCTTTTGCCAACACGGTCTGCAGGGCCCAGCGCACTCCCGCGCGATCGCGCCCAGCGGTAAATGCCTTCATGTAGACCGTAAGGGTTGCGAGGTCCATTGAGCTCTTAGAAACCCAACTTGATTTATAGATTGTGTTCAGAAGGTTGACAGCGTGCTTCGCGAGACGGTTGTTGATCAGAACATCGGCAGCGCTGGTACCAACGTGATGCTTGATCGGAAGGCCGTTCTCTGCGTTCATCTTGTAGTACTCAAGGACCGTGTTCTGGAGCTTAGAAACGTCTTTCCTTTCCGACGAAGACAGGCTGTAGATCTTTTGAATCGTGTATGCAGCCATGGCACGGCGAGTGTCCATGCCAGCTGAACTGGCGTCAGCTATTATGCGTGAGGCTTCTCGAAGCCCGCCCAGTGCTTTGCGAACGGATGCCTCGATCGCGATCTCAAGTACCAAGGTGGATTGAGGCAGTCCTGACGAAGAAAGCGAGTCGTAGTACAGGTCCATAACCTTCGCATAGTCTTTCAGCGACAACGCGAGGACCATCGACTTTTCCACTGCGTTTTTACTCGTTGCAAGATCGTCAATCTGTGGTCGTGACCAATCCGCTCCGGTGACTTCATGGCTCAATGAGTCAACGTGTTGATCGATCCCGCTCTCGCTCGTTGAATTCTTGTGGTTCTCCGATGGGTACTTTGGTACGGAGCCATTAGAATACGCGCCACCACTGGTGAGAACAAACTTGGAAGGAGCACCGGTCGTAGGCCTTCCAGCGTCAAGGTTCGCCAGGTGCTGCCTTGCGCGATCGCGTATGACGTTACTATTTCGTCCTCTAGCTTTTCGCAAATCGTAGCCAGCAGAAGCCTTGATGAGGTTGGAAAATCGTTCGTTGTCGATACCGCCGGGCCAGCCGCTTGCCAAGCCTTTGCAATAATTGACCAGCAGCGTGCTCGGCGGCCGCTGCTCGTAGTAATAACCATTAAGAAGCTTCACCGCCATGTTTGCGTCTAGTCGGAATCCATGCCCGAGCACCTTGACATGCCGAATCCAATGCGGCACAAAGGTCAACTCCCGCCTGCTGACAAAGCTCTGCAAAACACAGATATGTACTTCTCGAGTCGGCACAAAACCCAAGCTTACGACGAGATCTGTGACAAATTGCCAGGTCTGCCCAGCCGTATGTTCCTTTGAGTAGATCTTGACGAGGTTTGTGATATCTCGCGTCGTGGCCTGGCTGTTGGTGAACCTTCCAGAACCCTTGATCATGCTTAAAAGAGAGTCGACCTGCGGCCAGGCTTTTTTCGCGGCCAGGGATGTAGCAATGAGGGTAAGCGTGCGTGCATCACGAGAACCTCCCTTGAATAAATCGGAGAGCAATGTAAGAGCCTTCTCAGGCTGATTTGCCTCGTTCATAATTTGCACCAGGCAAACCTCGATTTCTTTGGCGATTGCCTTGGGAAGAGCTACGGCCGAGGATTGCTCAGTCATCCGCGACTTTGAAGATTTGTAGAACCGCCAGACCTTGTTCCAATCGCGCTGCGTCCTCCAGATATGCCACAAACGATCGCAGGTGATGATAACGTCTGCCGCAGCACGACCTTGAAGTGGTAGAGCGCCGAGCAGCTCGTTGGAGAAGTCATGACCTTGAGTCCTCCGGAAAGTTGAGGTTACTTTGGCATGGAATGACGCTGCTGCCAATGTAGTCTTTGCCGAATCGCTCAGCAGCTCTGCGAACTTCATCCTGTCAGAGCTAGCGACCAGGGCGTGTACGATGGGCGAAAGAGCGTAATATGAATGGCGCAGCTGGCAGACGCTCAGCAAGTCCTCCACTAGACCAATCGAAACTGCGTCAAACTGCATCTTGATACACGAAGCCACGGAGATCGCACACAAGACCAGATCATCGTGTTCCAGAAGCGAAGCAGCAACTTCGTCTTGGTAGGGCAGCCAGGTCATGGTCCGGCGGCGATCGGACTTGACGACCATTGTTGCTGCTTCAATGACGTGAAAAGCGCGGCGAGGACTGCCCAGCGAGAGAAACTTCTGACAGTTCGTCTCAACAGCACGGTCCAGGGCGGCAGCATTGCCAACGAGTTTGGAAAGCTTCGAGAAGAGATCGCGCTCGGCTGGCTTATGGGATGCGCCTTTCACCCTGACTGAAAGTGCTCTGGAAGCAACGTGAAGAAAGTGAGAGACGCGCGTGTGATGGTCCATGTCCTGGAACATCCAGGTGTAGAAATTTGTCACTTCTTGCGGCTGTGCCAGCTCAGCAATATGTGGCCATGCATTGCAGATCTTGTCATAACTGACTTCGCTCAATGGTCCGCTCGCCAGTAGTTGCATAATCACGGTCCGAATCTCATCAAGCGTGCCGTGACGTAGGGCATGGTTCAGGTTGCTGCTGGTAAGCCATGACTTGGACGGATCTCCGCCGGGTGCGTCCAATATTCCTGCAACCTCTTCATCAAGTCCCGCAGCATTCGTCGAGGTCAGGATAGTCGTAGAGGCATGTTCGCTCAACGCCTTTGAAGCCAGCGTTCGTTCGAGATTAACCGTCCGCTTGGTCACTGAGACCGTCTCGGGCGCAGCAATGGTGTCAGGCGCGGCTTCGAGCACAACGAGTGCTGTGGACAAAGATCCATGTGTGGCCTCGAATGGAGAGGCAGAATCTGCACGAGGCTTCACAGTATCGAGCTGTCCATTCATCCAGGATTGTCGGACACGAGACTGGGACAGGGTAGCAGGCCCGTCAGGCGACTTGCTTTCGCTTTTCACGGCCTCCAGACGAGAGATGGATCTGCTCCGCGCGGGCTGTACTCGCGGCAGTTCGTACTGTTCCTTCGTGCTTGTCTCGTCCTTCGCTTTCGCAAATGCAGCACGGTTCCTCATGTTGCTCTTATGCAGTGAGTTTTCATGGTTGTTCCGAGGAGCAGCAGGCCTCTCGTTTTGTTTCCCGGACATAGCAACCAATGTTGGTTCTGATCTCGATACTGCTCGGTGTGGTGTCGTCGAAGTGCTGGCGTTTCGAATCGACAGCGTTTGTTCGCTTCGTTTCTGCCGCTTCGCCGATTGTTCCGGCTCATGCGCGGCCAGCTGATTGTACGCGCTACCAACGAACGATGGAAGCTCCGGCGCTCGTACGGATCGTCCATCAAATGCTTTCAGTTCATCCTGCGTGAAGGATTGCGATCCTCTTCCCGACTCCACTGCTCTTGCGGCATTGCTCACATGCTTCGGGCTCTGCTGTAGCCGCTTCGCATTGTCTGCTATCGTCTGAACATAGTTTGTGCGCCTACGACGCTCCTCCGCGCAAAGCGTCGCAAGCCCGGCGGCGGTTCCAGAGGATATGTACGCGAGTTGATACAGTCGTTTGAGTGCTGCGCGAGAGGGCGCAGGTCGGGGTGTGCTGAACATTGCTGCGCCATGTTGGCCATGGGTTCAACAGCGATGCATTCGATTTGGTGAAGTATGAAGAGCTGGCCGGAGGCGATGTGGTGTTTCCGAGGAAAGCGTGATTCGTGTGAAATGTACTTCGCGTAGATCCAATGTCGAAGAGCGCCTCATCGACAAAATACTAGCGCCGAGTTTAAACCCAACGCCCAAATCTTCAGGTGCTCTCCCTCCCACTGCGCCGCTAGCACTACGATTCCCGGAGAACGACAACCCCATCGACATTTGCCTCCAATTCGAGTGTGTTATTTTTCTGGACTCGATCTACAGGTGAATGGCTGTAGGATGTTGGTTCGCTGCCTTCACCGCAACCAGCGCCGCGTTCTCTCCGTCTTTCTCGCTGCTCCTCCATCATGTCGGCCATTGGAAAGCGGGCACGTCGGCATCTTGAACGTCACGCGACATGCAACTACAGCCAGAGCGCCATCGACCGTGGATCGAGAGAGCTGGAGAATGCGGGTTCTTTCACCAGCCGATCAAAGGCGACAGGAGGAACTAGAGAATCAGCTCGATGAGCTGTTCAAAGAAAGTTGCACGAGTCTTTGCGCCATGGGCTACCTCGATTGTATGCCCGCCGATGCTTTCAAATTCCTTGAGAGGTTTAAAAAGCTGCACAAGCAGACTAAGACATTACACCAGCCCTTTGCGGATCCAGCTCATCTCATTGATCTCTTGTCGATTTGCAATGTTTCTCTCGATGATGCAGAAACTCTCGCCCGTCAACTCCTCACTTTCAACAAAAGAAAGAATGGCCAATTGGGCAAACTGCTTTTGTATTCGCTGTCCTGGGCCGGCCATGAGAATTCAACCCTTCGCATCCTCGGACATGCTATCAAGGGCAACAGAACCGGTCCTGTGCTTCGAAGTCGTGAAATAGCATGGGCACGCCAACATCTGACCAAGATTGCCAATGAGCCTGGCTCGAAGAACTACCGGGCTATGACGCTGGAGGGCAAAATCGCACGGGAGCTGGGCAACGATACCTACGCCCTTCAAATGTGGAACAAAGCGCTGGGACCGGCTATTGAAGCGTCGAAAAGCCGTCTTGCCAAACTTGCGTCGCCGCAAAAGAACGAGACGCCGCAGAAGTCGAAACAGCCGGACATTGAAGCATGGCGTGAGGAGAAAGATCCCGAGGAGCTGTCCTCGCCGTGGATCGAACTAACCGCGATGCACTACAAAAGAGGCGACTTCGATTTGTGCAAGGAAGCAATCAACATAGGATGCGAGCAAGATGATCCTCTGTCCCACTATCAAAGAGCAGATGCCATTGCTGGAGAGAACAACATCGATCTCGCTGGGGAATATGTGCATGCACCTGTTGTTAGCGCTTGGCTCTACAACATTACCAAGGCCGCCACTTCCGGCATTCCAGCAGCTGCGCATCAGCTGGGCCTGTTCTATATGAAGGTTGGCTGGAAGTACATCAAGGACGAACCGCCAGACCACATCAAACCGACGCCCTTTGATTCCTATCCTCCGCCATTTGCACCCGCGACAACGCTCGACAGACTATGTCAATTCATCGGACTAAAGTCCACAAAATCCATGACCCAGGAGGAGAGTGTTTTTCATAGCGCCAATTGGCCATTTGAGCCCGAGCAGCGTTACGCAATGGCCATCCTGTGGCTCAGAGAAGCCGCCTCGGCGGGCTACGCGCCAGCTTACCTCGATCTGGCGAAGATTTGCATGAAGAAGACTCTCTGGTCCGGCCTGGGTGTACCAAAAGCCGCCCGGGAACTATCCTCCAAGCGCTATACGTACGCCTCGAAGGCAGAGCACGATGCTGCAAAAGATGAAGACGCCGAGCGAGACGTAGAGTCGGCCGCATCTTCTTCTGGACGCATACCGAACAAATGGTACAACCCGAAGAATGCCAAATCATGGCTTCGAGAGATCTTTTACTGCTACGAGGCGCATCAAGAGATGCAAAAGAAACTCGCCATGTACCATCGCGATGTCCGTCGCGGCGTTCAAGCCAAGATGCCGGACGACGACGACGCAATCTCCGAAGACCATCTCGCCGAGAAAGGTCTCAAGCAGCATTTGACCAAGTGGTTCAAGAATCCGGAGGTTCGGGAGCAATACGAAGATAGACTCCAGGACTTGTGGTTAGAAGCGAAGCAGATTTGCGATAAGAAGCAGTGGATTATCTTGAATGAGGAAGATGGTGGGCGGGTGTATACACCAAAGTGGTGAGGAGGTTGAGGTTTGTGTATGAGTAGTGGAATTGTCTTGCTAGCGTTCAAGCATATAGATAGATGGGATGGATTCCACCCGTCAAGCGATATTTTGGTCTTTTGATCAACCACACCATTGACACTGACGCTGGTCGAAAGCTCGTGTGAAGCTATGTAGCCGCGCCAGCCAATATTGAGAATGACTGCGCAGCCCAAATGCTCAAACAGCATGAGGCAGCATTCGACATCGCTAGAGCTTCCTTCCTCATGCAATACAGGTGCTTCGTCTTGAAGCACTCATGGGCGGATGGCCAGCTTTTGAGCAAGAAAGAGCCTAAATCAGCGTGATCACACCCATTGACGCTGTAAACACATGCATCGCTCCCTTGTGCGTTCTCCTTCGGCTCTAGTCGTCGGCATGGCTTGCTCCAGCTTTCCAGCACATGGGTCTCCTCGAGACGCTTTTCACAAATTTTATCCATATCCGTTTCACAATCGCTCTTCAATGGTTTACCGCCGTGAAAAGGTTGCGAACCGGGCCATCGCCATGATCTTTGTCCTCGGATCGTCTACCGCCGTTCGACTCCTGACCAGCGCCCGCGCCTGCCTCACCCATCAGTCTATCGTCACGACGTTTACCACCTCCTGTATTCATACCGTTGACACCACTTCTCGCGCTGCCGGGCATGCCGACAGGCGGCGCGCCATATGGACTGCCGTGCTGCAAAGGAGGCAGCTGATGCGAACGCGATGACTCGTTGTGGGCGGAGCGAGATTCGTCGTTCGTATTGAACGCGGGAGCGCTCGACGCTGCGATGTTCGGATCTGACGGGTGCCTTGATCCAGATGGTGTGTATGCTGATGTCTGAAAGGTGTTGTTCGGCGCCGCTACATTGCCGGAATGTCCAGGTAGAGGTCGCCGGCGCTTATCACGGTGTGGTCTATCCGGTGGCGGTGTCGCCATTCCCTCTTCTCCGCTACCCTCGCTGCCATCGACGTTGGTGTCCATTCGCTTGCGCAGCTCATCGAGGAGGAATGCTCGCTCGAGGCGCATCTTCATTATGGCTCGATCGAGTCGCACTCTTCGTAGGCGTGCTTCGTCATTTGCGGTTTCGACTTCGTTCAGGCGGCGTTTGAGGGCGATGCATTTTCGGTAGTATGCTTTCTCTACGCTCGGTGCGAGAGGCGTGCCCTCTAGGACTTTGTCAGATGGCACAGCCTGCGACGGCATTTGCTGGTCGGATGTACCTAGTAAATTTGCCATCGCGATCGTAGTGCTCCTTTTGATGGTGGTGTGAGGTATGAGGTGGTTCGTTCGTGGTCGTGGTGGATATAAGGTAGAGGTGGGAGTAGAGTGGTTCTTGGGTCCAACAGCAGACGTGGTAGAACGCGGGCAAGGGTGAGAGCGCTGGCGTCACTAGCGCGCGAAGTGGGTCCATACCAGCTGCGAGATCTCTAGATTCGCGACACACGATATTCCAAGACCGAGGTATGTGATATTCTGTGACGGTCCTAACTTAACAGGTTGGTGAAACCCATGATCATGCCATCTTGAGGGTATTTCTAATCCACCCGCTTCTTGAGTCTAAGTAGTCTAAGACCTCTGCGCAATAGCAAGAATGTTCGCGGTTGACCGCTGCAAAAAGAATGCTCTCCTCTTGAATGCTCATACAACTGTCGTGCTATCAGTCAATACCAACTTGGTCCCAGCTCTGCACTCTCAAGCCCAGCTTCGGCGCCTCAATAATATTGCTGAATCTCCCTGCTCGTCCACTCCCTTGATAGGGCACAGCCAGACCGTCCTTGTTCCGCTTCGCTGTCGAGTGTTTTCTCAGCTTCTTCCTGGCGACCATGACTGGCACTGAGCTTTTCGTGACCAGGTAGTTCGAGAAGCTGCCTAACAAGACACCCTTTACAGCACTTCGACCTCTCGAGCCGATGATGACCAGCGTGGGTGAGAGAAAGTCGATGACTTCGGTGATCATGTGGCGAGGCGACTTGCAGTGAAAGACCTCGACCACGACACGGACTTGCAGACGGGTCTTGCGGAGGAGCCGAACGCACCGCTCGGTGACGCCTTCTAATGCCTTCCGCCTCTCAGTCTCAGCAGATGAGTAGACTCCTCGGCTCCTGCTTCGTCCATCAGCGCCAGTGCCACTCAAGCTAGTCTTCGACAGCGGGGAGGGGGCGGATGGTGCATGATTGACAGCAGGTAAGCCCTTGACGATCGCCGCCGTGTCCTTCACGCTATCGGCACCGTGTCCGATCTCGACTCCACCCTCGCCATGAACACCGACTGACTCTTCATCCGCAGCATACACAGCAAACAAAGTATCGCCGTCGCGCAGAACCGTTCCAATTGTCCACTCCAGTGCATATTCGGCTTCCGGCGACATATCGGTCGCCACTAGGTACATGCGTTGTCGTTTCCTGCCATCCTCGGCTTCCTGTTGAAAGTGCTCAAAGTCTCCGCGAATGATCTGCCGGATCACTCGGTGGGCTGAAGGAGTGCTGTGAACAGCCGACATTGTCAACGTCAACCTTTGCGCAGCTCGCAGTTCGATCTGTGATTCATCGTCGGAGTGCAACGGCGTAGTTGCTCCTGAGGGCGCAGAGTCGAATGCAGTCGATGGATGCACTCTTCGCTTGGCGCGCCATCCCTCGCGCATGGCTTTCATCTTTTGATCTTCCAGGAATGACAGCTTGCTTTCGCCTTTGGTGGGATCAGGCTTTGCACCGCCAGCAAACTGTACATCGCGCTCAGAATCCTCGCTGTCCTCGCGAACGTTGGTGGCTTTTCCAGAGGTGGTTCTACCAGGCTCTGGTCGCTTCCTACCGCGGCCACGCTGGCTGTCATCTCCATCTGTATCATTGTCGTTGTCCGCGTCGGCATCGCTTTCGCTGTCATTGTGGTCGGGTTCCGGAGGGTCTTCCTGCAGCCTCGTGCCACCGTCGTCGCTGGCAATGCTGGCTCCGCTGGCGTGTCGTTGATGATGATTGATGGAGGTGGGGCTGTTCGGAACGCTTCCATCGCCTGCGCCGGTGGAAGGAGCGGGCGACTTCGGCCGCCGTGGATCGCTTGGCCCTAGATCTCCAGGTAGCGGCCCAGATGCAGGAGACTTCGGTCTTTGCTGTCCGTCTGCTCCAGGTGCTGGCGACTTTGGTCGTCGTGGATCCTTTGCTCCGAGATCACCAGGAAGTCTGACCTTCGAAGTACCGTAGACAGAAGCCATGGCACTGGGTCTTCGGCGTTCTGGAAGCGGGTTTCCAAGGCGATCAAATCGTGGCCGCGGCGAGTAGTGGTCCTCGACCGGACTTCGACCATCCGCGGGAGGCGACACGGGTGGCGATGCTGGAGGGGTTGCTGGAGGTGAAAGACCGCCCGCAGATGGGTGCGCGCCGTCCGCTGGCGTCGGCGGCGCGCCAGACTTGTCCTTTGCAGCCTCTTCATCGACGACAACCCGAACAGGCGGTTCGGGTGCGTCGGCCATTTGAGGACGATGTTATGCTCGATCGGGGAACGCTTTGATGTTTGAGGATGTGCCGAAACAGGCAAGGTTTAGCCCGTCCAAAGAGAACTGTTTCAATGTTGATGGGTCCTTTGCGAATTCCCGTGAGATTGATTGCTATGCTGCACGCCTTTGACTGTCGGGGAAATGTCGCCAATGTCCAAGAGAGTTGTGCGTTTGCTGCACTTCAATGTTGTGTTGTGTCGTGTGGAGTACGTCAGTTTGCCAATGCGAGAAGGACGTTGAAGCTGGAGGGGTCCGCAGGGCACCTAATCCCCAGCTCGGGAACACGGAGCACAGACCAGATAGCGCTCCGAGAGACTTTCGCTTGTTAAGAGCAAGGAGAGACTGCCTGCTTGCTACTTCTACACACCTTAACATCAACACCAAGATACTACAACGACATGCATTGCCACGACATGTTGCTAAGACAGCGAGAAGGATGGATTTCACAGACCACAACGAATACTCGCGACAAGACGGGCCTACAGAGTCGCCGAGCCGGCCGCACGACATTCCAACTCACCCCAAAGGCATGGACGCACCTGGGATGAGGAAACATGGTGCAGTTCCTATCTGCGTCGTGCTCAGGGCTTCGTGGGGGTTTCAGACACTGCCTTCGGACGTCGAACAAAGATACGAGCGAAGTCCTTTTTCAACTCCCTTCCAATACATGTCTTCATGCCCTTACGACTGGTGCCACAGAGTCGTATCCGTGCCGATGAACGATGGCCAACAAGCGACAACCCAGTCAAGTCGATCATCATGCATATGATCCAGGGCTGCCGGAAAGAGCGGCCAGAACGCGGCTTCATATCCTGTAGAGCATGCATTATGCGTCTCAGAGCATTTCCACGACTGACCGGCCATGGCAAAGTCACCCTGAGTTCGTGCTGCAAGTTCAGGAAATGGGACGGCCAGAGAGAGGCCTACCGTAGTACACTGCCATCTCAGTCTTTAGTAGACAACCCGGACAGCACGAAGATCAATGAATGGTCTGCGATGCTGGTCAAGCGGTGAAGCTGCGATGAGCAGTAACTGTCTGCTCATCACCTGCACACCATATCATCACGATCTCTAAGCGTACCTGTCTTCCGATAACAAGGCGTCCCGATAACTTGCCATTGCTGCCATGATCGACTTGTCGGACCAGGTCAAGCCGAGGCGGGCCAGGCAGTCTGCATCGACGATGTTCCAATATAGGAGACCCATCTCCTATCGCCAACGATCATGGGTTGACTGGCGCAAGATGAGGAGAGCCGAGACTCCCACCTTGAGGACAACGTCACTGTGTCGTGCCGTGCCGGCATCGGTCCGCCCAGGTACTGCCGGAGCCAATCCCGATGTCGAGATCTTTCACTTGCGTTCCTTGGCGAGGCTTGTTTGTACTATACTCCAGCAAGATACCGCGTAGCAGCTCACGTTGCACACGAAGCGATGACGTTCTCTGGGGTGCAGAAGTGTACAAGAAGAGACATCATGTCAGCTACTCCGGCGGGTCTATCCCTTTCGATCCCGAACAACACAACAAACGGCCTACCATGAAGAACATTCTGGCCTCACTGACGTTGGCCGCATTTGCGTACGCTCGAGAGCAGACGTACACCTTTGAAAATCAAACAGATCCCGGCCTCTTCAGAGACCCTCTCACCGCGGGCCCGTCCCCTGAGCTGATTCATCTGTATAACGACCAATGGCCAACAGGTAGGTCGAGCAGAGAACTAGATTCAAAGTCGTCCTTGCTGACGACTGCTAGGTGTTGCCGTATCGCGCACCGGGCGTATATTCTCCAACTACCCACGAGCTCTGGACCCGAACAACACTGAGTACACCGTCGCTGAAGTCTTCCCAAACAATAACACCGAGCGTGCCTATCCGAATGCCACTTACAATTTTCCTCCTCAAGGCTTGATCGACAACTCCATCGGAACGCCTATGTCTGTCGGCAATGTGAGCCACCTGACTGGCGTGCAGAGCGTTGTGATCGACGGTGCCAATCGACTCTGGATCTTAGACACCGGAAGAACCGCAATCGCAGATGGCACGATACTTCCAGCCAGTCCTGGAGGCGCGAAGCTCGTTGGTGTCGATTTGGAGACCGATCAGATCTTCAAGACCATTGTCTTCGACTCTAAGGCAGCTCCCGCCGTATCGGTATGAGAGCATGAATACGTGGAATCGAGTTCAAGATGAGAGGCTGACTAAGACCAGTACCTGAACGACATGCGCTTCGATCTCTCGTCCAACCTCACTGAATCCGGCCAAGGAGTCGCCTATATCACCGATTCGTCTCCCGAAGGCCTCAATGCCATCGTCGTTGTGGACCTCGGAACGGGAGAGGCCTGGCGACGACTTGTGCTGCATCCAAGTGTGCAAGCCAACGCTGGCTTTGTGCCCACCATCGCCGGATATCCAGTCTGTAAGTCATTCACTGAAGGAAGCTAGTCAAAAGACCCTACTGAGAACTTTTCAAAGACATCAACCAGACCGGCGACGAGACCGCCACCAACGTCAACTTCGGCGCCGACGGCATCGCCCTCTCAGCCGACAACTCAGAGCTCTACTATGCCACCACGGGCGGACGCGAACTTTTCTCCGTACCCACCAAGAACCTGCTCGATCGCTCCCGCAACGCCGAGCTCAAAGCCCGCGGTGCTGTCCAGTATCACGGCGAGACAGGTCTCAAAGACGGCATGGACACCGACTCGAACGGCATGATCTACGCTGGCAACATCGAGGACAACGCCGTTGCATACTTCGATCCTGCGACCGGTCTTCTCAACACGCTTGTGCGTGACCCACGATTCGTGTGGACAGATGCGGTGTATGTCGGCTTCGATAATTACCTTTACTTCACTCAGAACCAGCTCTGGAGGCGGCCGCAGCATTGGTTCGGGGAGGAGAGGCGAGTGATGCCTTATGCGCTTTTCCGTGTGCCGTTGCCCAATGGTGGTACGAAGATTGTGCAGGAGGCTCCGGCATCTTAGACTTATGCGCCACTAGAGCGAGCAGCCCGTATTTAGAGTGTTGCGATACGTGCAGACCGCGCCAGAATAATGATAGTCCTATGTCTTACCGCAAATTCGACGGGTTTGTTTCGTGACGATTGAACTCCAGCAACGATTGCTCAGGCGTTCCTGGACGGTGCAGATGGGAAGAGTTCGAGGAATCGAGACTGGAGAGTAAGGCTGCGGAAGATCTCGATCTGACGTTTTGTGTTATCTCTCGGATACGGTTAAGTATCATAGCATTCCCCATTCCAGTGCCCTCATACTCAAGCTGTTCCTCCGCTGAGTACCAGCTCAATCTATAGACCCCTCGCACCCCTCCGATTCCCCCTTCCTCTACCACCACGTCCTCCAGCTCCACTGGCAGGTCTGACATTTTGCGGCCTGCAATCTCTGCAATACCACTTGTCCTCTTCGGAAGGCGCTTCCCTGAGTTCCGTACACGCCAGATGGAACCATTCCCGAGGACAAACATCATTGTCGCAAGCCACCATCTCTCCATAGCTCCCGCGATTGCAATAGCAGTATTTCGGTTCGTCGGGATCGTCAGGATCGTGCTCTGAGTCTTCGTCGTCGTCCACGAGGCCGGGATCACCAACGGCTACGATGTCGTCTGCATCGTCGTAATGTTCAGTGGGTTCGGGCTGAGATGCGACGGCCGCAGCCACGGCGGCAGCACGTTCGAGTTCAAGAGCGTGCTCGCGTTCATTGCGTTCGTAGCGTTCGCGGAGGAAGGTCTCCTTCGTGCGTTCACGCTCCCGCTCCCGTTCATTCTCGCGGTTAGTGTTGGAGGAGGAGCCGCTCGCCGCGCCGCTGCGATTGTTGCGAGTGGTGATGGTGGGCGGAGGAGAAGCCGGCGGGCTGGACTCGCGCGAATCAATGGCAGGAGAAAGGTGGAGGGTATTGCGGCGGGACACAGGCTTTCTCGGCAAAGATCGGCGCGACTCGCGCTCGGTAGCCGCAGTCGCGGAAAGCTCCTCTTCATCTTCTCGATCCTCAGCATCGGCCGCATGTTCTTCGTCATTGGAGGAATCGTCTGAGTCTCGATGCCTGTCTAGATTGGGGCTCTTGTTAAACGGTGCAAGCTGCTTGACCAGATGACTGTTGCTTGCGTTCCTCCTGTGCTTGCCAATGCCTTGCATTTGCGGTTCGGAAGAGCTAGAGTCACGGCCCTCACCTCTTGGTCCAGGCTTCCTCCTCACGCTCCGACTGCGGAATATTCCATCACTTGTTGGAAATCCATTCTCAATGCGTGGAGTTCCCACTTTGGAGCCACGACTGCTGTTCTTACCCTTGTCCGAATCTGAGCGCGACGCAGCTGGACGGTTCTCAGAGGCGGCGTCGTGCATCTCGATGTCTTCACGATCCAGTCTCTCGCTGGCTTCTTTGACCTGTCGCTCGACCTGTTCTGGCTTGGTGGGCTCATCGTGCTCCTCGGTCGTCTCGTGAACCTTCCTGCGTCCGTTTGTCTTCTCGCCATGGCCATTCGCTTTGCCAGCTGCAGAGGCGGGACGACTGGTACTGCTCTCTTCGCCCACTAGACGTTCGTGGCGCAAGTTCGTCGCCGCGCTACCCTGTCGTACTCTTGAGCTACCCGGTCGCGCGCCCGGCGGAGGCTCCATATTCAGTGGGTTAAATGCGGAAGCCAACGGGCTGCTTGCCAGCATCGGGCTGTTCTGTGCAGAAGCCGGCATCTTCTTCTTCGCCTGTGTCGGCGCAGGTTTTGCCTTCGTCACTTTCTTGCCCACCGGCTCTGCTGCGGCTGGAGTGCTCCTGGGTGTGTCCCGCACAGCTTTTGCGCCTCTCCCTCCAGCGGACACTGTGCGCTCCATACCAGGTGCACCCATGGTCTTCTCGGCCTTCTTCCTCTTGTTGGGAGCATCGCCATTGACAATGCCCAGTCCTGCAGCAGCCGCAGCCGCGACCGCCGCTTTTCCTTTGGCGACCTTAGCAACTTTCCTTGGCTTTTCGTCAAAGTCGGAATCGACCGCATGCTCGGTCCTCTTGCCTTTTCCTTTGTCCTTTGTAGCCTCCCTTCCAGCGGCAACTCTTGCTTGCGCAATCTCTCTCTCATGTAGAATGTGGGCGGCATCGGCCAGACTGTTGGTCGCAGCGACATCCCTCTGCTTTGCCGCGCCAGCACCAGTGACCTGTTTCTTCTGGCGATTGTCGCTGTATGCCCAATGTGTCATGCTGCCGAGTCGCGCTTCTGCGCTAATCTCCTCCTCGATGAATGGCATGACGGAAGCGATTCTTGTCTCTTGCAATGCGAGTACTCGGTTCGCTTCCGACAAGACCACATTTTTCTCGTCCAAGTTTCCAAGCATGCTGTGCACGACCATTCGTAGGTCTGAGTATTGCCGTCGCCGTGCCTTGTCATCGTCCGTTTCTTGCGCCTCTTCTCCGTTGATCGAGCCATTGATCGATGGCTGTGCGCTGTGTCGTCCCGCGGCGCCATTGATTACGCTCGGATTGGCGCTCCCGCTCATGCTGTTGTTCGCCGTGAAGCTCAGAAGGCCTTGCACACCGCTCGCACTTGCACCACCATTGGCGGCTTGCTTGCGAGCAGGCACAGGAAGCTCCATCAAGCCGTCTATGAGCTCTCCCAGCTTTTCATTCGGACCGTGGATCTTTGCTTCGACCTCTTTCATGAGTGTAAACTGCTTCATGACCTCCTTCGGCAGTGCGGTCACGGCGTCAGAGAAGAATTGCAATGCTGGGAAAAAACCCGGAGGCTGCTGAGGTTGGCCATTCGAGCCATCGGCCATCGTGGCATCGTGATCGGCGGCGAAGGGGCGGGCGTAGTAGTTTGCAGGTCGTGTAGCAGAGACTCGGATCGCACGGCCAGTGGTGCGTCGTGGCGGTGCGCTGTTTTGGTGATTCATGGTATGAGTATTGCTGGTGAAAGGGTCGGCTGTCATAGTCGTCGCCGCCGACGATTTGCGCATGTTCGATGCTGGAGGCATGGTGGCTCACGCTCGAGCTCGACAGCTCTGCGACGCGCTTTGCCGAGAATGGCGGAGGAGGATGAGGTCCGGTGAGGAAGGCAATGTGATGACGGTCACAGAGCTGGCCGCATGGTGATACTACATCGATGTGTCGAGAGGCAACTGTTGAAAAGGTCAAGCGGAGAGAGGTGTTGTCGTCGCAGTGGCAGCTTGAGAAGATGTCTGTAACCTATTTGGTGTAACTCCTCGCCTATCGCGAGGAGGGAAGACGGAATTGTCACCGCTTGCCGCAACGTCATTGAGATTTGCCTGAGGCATGAATTCACTTTCACACTCTTGCGATTCCAACCTCTGAAGTCACCACCACACGCAAGTCAATGGTTTATCTTCGAATCTCTGATGAGCACAGCTACTTCAGTAGGAGCGCGCTAAGGGTCCAGGTAGAAAACTCCAGCAGCACAACCGTTTTAACTGCCGTGTCTGTCATCGGAACATGCCGCGCTGTTGCATGTCTTCGATCGCTGTACGCTGTTGGAGCTTCTCGGCCACGACCTGAGACGTCGTAAGGCTGCAAGGCTCGGCGTTCCCATCGTAGTGTTGTTGACCATGCCGACAGCCCGTGAACGTTGCTAAGACCTCCGGAGCAGCCTATTCCCATGATCGGTATGACCGGAATACCATCGTCTACATCGTCATTATCAAATTTTTCATGACCGTGTCATACCTCCTTCCAGATGCAGACCTCGCCCATATCTAGGCTGCACCGTCCAAGTGTCAAGAGACTCCACTTGGGTATCCTGGGCAGAGCAAGATCTTGGTGCGAGAGTATGAAAAGACTTCCAGACATTACCCAAAAGGGAGCGTCCAAACACATCTCGGCTCCTCATTCCATCGCACAGTGTGCCGAACTCCGTTCTACGGCGCGATGATTCTTGGGTGCAAAGAGTACCCTGGGCGAGAAGTTCGGAGGTTTGTGGTTGCTCGAAACCAAAGAAGTTCTACCGTTGTGCTGTACCAAAGGCTCAGGTTTAGGTTTGAGGTTAAGCATATAGCTACCCGGATTGCATGTTCACTTCTGCCGAACAATACCAGAAGACCTCACCTAACAAGAGCGTCGATGCCGCCGGTGCCGAATCCTCACTATGCTGTCCGTCGAATATCACCAGGCTAGCACCCTTGAACGTGCCCCATTACGCCACGGGCAATTCGTGCTGCATCGATGATACCGCTGATTCTCGATCTTCGGAGTCTGGTGGTAGGGGATGGATGAGCAGCCCATCAGTGATCACACTGCCCGCAGAGACTGAAGCGCACGTCCTAGTTAGACCGATCGATTCCTCGCTCCGATTATCGCCAGGCGCGAAGTACAGACCGCCAACTCACCGACTGATCTGTGTGGGGCGAATCGGCAATCATCTCGATGCAACAAGAAAACTGGTGTGGAGACGCAAATGCAAGCTGGCGGTGCTGCATCACTTACGAGATACGGAGAACGTTGATTGTTCGCCAGTCGTTTTCTGCGAGGAAGAAAGAGAAGCCGTATCTGACATACCGCCGTCCACAACGGACAGCGACTCCGACAAGGTTCCGTCCGAGTTCAGCGCATGAAAGACGTGCATGACTGCAGGCTGACAGATCTTTTTAAAGACCCCAAGATCTCCTTTTCAACCACGGTACGAGCAGCTCAATCAACCTGGGAAACGAACAATCATCCCAGCAGGTCGCGTGGTCGCCATGTGGATTTCTTTTCCTGCAGCATGCATGAGCGTGGAGCCCGCATGAAACGACACATTTCGCTGCGTTTCAATGGTCGCACACATGCGAGAGTGACATGCGGGTCGTGTAGAAATGTTCATCGCGTTGTACATGAACGGGTGGTCGCCTGAGCTGGAAGCGAGGCGATGAGAGCAGAATGCCAGCTACGACCGGAAGACTCGGAATTTGCTCCAGGTGAAGCCCTCTGTACGAGGTGGAGACGAGAGCATGCTGTCAGTCGGATCCCTGCGCCCATCGGCTTCTGAAGTTCCATCATGGAATGTTCGAAATCCGGTCGATTGTTCCAAGATCGAGTCATTCCGGAGGCGGAGGTTGTAGCCGAATTGCGATCATAGCGCCGTCTATGAATGATTCCCTGTCGCTCATTTCAGCCTCCAAATGGGCGCTTGCTAGGCGGTACCTCCGTTTCTCCGGGACCTTATATTTGGCGGGTAAGATCCTTATATTTGGCGGGTGCTGCCTTAGGTATAAACAGTCACTGCACCTTATGTTTACTAGTATTTATAGTATTCGTAGTATTCGTAGTGTTGTCGTCGTCGTGTTATCGTCGCCGTAATAAGCGATATATTGTCTCCTTCTAATATTGCCGCCCTTTAGGCCTTACTAGCTCTACTAGCGCCCTTACTATCGCTACTGCCGATATAGTAATACGCGCGATTCCTCGAGGACGAGCTCTTAAACGGTAGTAGATATAATCTCGATAATCTTATAGCTACTATATAGGCTAAGAACGAGGATAAGGATATTGTAGTAGTAGAGCATATAGTAGAGGCGTCCTACGAAAGACTAAGTTAGCGGAGTTACGAGAATAATTATAAGGGTAATAGAACTACCGCTAGACGCGCCGCTAGTAATAAGGATGTTAGTAGTAGTAATAAGGAAGTTAAAGAGCCGGTTAACGAGATAATTAAGGACTACCGCCGCTACTAAGAACGCCTAACAATAGCGTTATTTAGCGATATACTAGTACTCGATAATAGTCTTATCTTCTCGACGAAGGATAATTTAGACGCGTATCTACTTAAGTATAGCTATTAGCATAGCTACAAGATCTCTACGGATAGTAGAAGAAGGAAGAACGATGCCGGCAATATCTTTAAAACCCCCCTACGCTACTCTAAATGTAAGCTAGATATATAGATAAAAGCACGCTATATAAAGCTAGATAATAAGAGTATTACGAAGAAGCGTAATAAGGTATCGAAGAAGATAGACTATAAGATAAAGGTTATTATATATACTATAGACAAGGACAATCCGAGTAGCGAATAGAGGCTCTAGAACTTACCGGACTGTTACTATAACTACCCTAGAGTTAACGCTATTAGACTTCCTTAATATTACCGTAACGACTTTAGTATAGAAGTCTAGTAGTTCTTTATAGATAGCACCGCAGCTAGTATTGCTCCTAAACGATTAATGTATTAGGCTAAGATAAAGTTCTATAGCATAGTAGACACGACGAAGGCAACTCTATAGTAATTAACCGATATCTATAACGTAGCTACTCGCGTTTAGTAAGTCGTACGTTTAAACTCTAGTCTACTACGCTAGTAAGCTACGCCCTTAACAAGCTCCGTAAATGTAGTTTCTTTAGTAGACCGATTAATCCTTAAGGGACGATAAGGTCGTTATTCTAGGCTTATCCGGATATTATTAAGATAGCTAAGGAGAACGGGCCTAACTAGCTAATATCAGACTACACTTACAAGACGTAAAGATATAAGCTTCTACTACTCTATATCTATTTTATTACAAGGACTAGCATTATGCTTCTATTAGCTTATATGCTAATACTAGGGGAAGATAATAACAACTATACGGAGGCACTAGAGTACCTTAAAGAGCTAATTAAAGAGTATAGCTTAGCTAAGCTATTAATTATCCTTTACGACCGAGATAACGCCCTTATAAAGGCCCTCGCGCGTATATTTCCTAATATTAAGAGCTAGCTCTACTTATAGCATATAAACGTAGACGTAAAGGCTAATACGAACGCGAAGTTTAGTATAGAGCGACTTAACGCTAATGCGTTTACTAAGAAGAAGGTTGCGGAGGAGTTTATAACTGCCTATTACTATTAGGGAGTTAGTGCCTTAGGATGCCGTAGGCCTGCGGACCTGCTTTAGGCCTAATGCTAACCCGAAGTAGGCCCGTACGAGCCTTAGCACACACACCTCCCTTTTGTTCCCTTTTCGCCTTCCTTCGGTTCCCTTCGGTAGGTAATATAGACATTCGTATATAGACTACTTGTACGTGTTAGCTACTACCTAATTACACTCCCTTATAGTATATTGCCTCTTAACTTGCAAAGGGATTAGCCGTACTAAGTACTAGAGCAGGTCTAATTTAGTACTAAAACAATACTACTAAAGGGTAAAGCGGCCGAACGTTCGGCTAGATATATAGGTAGATCTACCCGCCTATTAGCCGAGCTAGAGAATCGATCCGATACTAGAACGGTAGATTAGTAGATATACGACGACGACAAAGGACCCGATATAGAACGGAACTAGACCCTAACGAGCCCTAGAATAGAACTAATAGACCCGGACACCGACCCTAACTATCTTTAGGTCCCTCGACATATCCGCGACTACCTTTAGTCCCTTTAATAGAAATTGCTAGACGGCATAAATCCGGAGGAAAGAATAGAGCACGTAAATGCGAGAAGAGACGTTATAGCTATCTACGAGATAGAACTAGACCTAATTAAAAAAAGGGAGAGGACAACCTCGAGTATAGACCTAACGTACTACGGACCCAGGCCTAATTTAGACCCGATTTAGAGCCTTCTTAAGTTAGGGCCGGGATGCACTCTTAAAACCGCTACCCCGGAGGCCCTCCGTAACTAGATTAGTAACTACGAAAACCGCTTCCATTTCTACGACGTGCCGGATAATATGCTAGCTAATTATCGCTCTCGCCGCACTATCTAGGCAATCGAAAGGGTTAGGCTAAAGGACCTCCGAGTAGCTATTATACGTTACTAGTCCTAAAACCCGGAGGACTACTCGGAAGATAGGGTATTCGAGTAGAGCGACCTAAAGGAGGTGCTCCGTAACTAGATTACACTAAAGGCTATACGCATAGCGGAGCTAGCTAATTAGTACTAGATATATAAGCAGCGTCCAAACTAATCTATCGGCAACTTTTATACGTATATATAGGGGCTTAAGGCTCGTATAGACGTAGTACTAATAACCGCACTAGAGAAACGAGGAAACCGTAAGGGGTTCTATTACTCTAAGCTGCTAGAGGATGTAAGAAGCGAGATCGATAGAAACGAGAAGCTCGTAAACGCGTTCGACGTTACGGAACTTATAGAGGCCGCGTCGGTATACGAGAACGTACTCTTCCCTAAGGGAAGACTAAGGGCAAGAGACACTAGGCCTAAAAGGGACTAGGAACAGGCCTAAAGCGGACCTTTAATAGGCTCGAACCCTCTACTAGTACTAAGAGGTAGAGGCGCTAGCTTCCGACCTAGATAGTAAGGGGGACGTAGAAACTTCGCGAACTATAATAGCCCCGTATTAGGTATAAATCGCACCCCGACCGGCAATAAGGAGTAGGAAAAAGAGTAGCCTTAGTTAAAGTTGTAGTTGCATAACTTAGCTCCCTTAAACTAGGGCTAAAATCGAGAGGGAGAGAAAGACGCCTTACGATTAACATAGACATCCGCGGTAGAGATAGGAAGCTATATACGCTAAAGGCTCTAGTCGACTACGGAGCGTAGATTAACCTTATCGCGCAATATTAAGTACAATCGCTCTAGATACCTAGTAACGGAGCGCCTACACTGCGTATTAAGTTCCTTAATAGCTACTAGATAACAGTTTACAAAGGTTACGATATTGCAGTCCTAGCTAAGGACCCTAATAGGGACGAAAAAAGGGTAAATTAGACCTTCTAGGTAGCCGCCTTTACTAGGTACGATATAGTGCTCGGATAGGACTAGATCCTCGCGGCTAACCCCCTTATTTACTTCCGGTTAGGAAGGTTCGTATAGGCGGCCGGCGATAATAAGGAAGGAGATAAGGAAATAGAAGCGGACAACTAGCCGTAAAGGGACTACCCTACGGGTATAGCACTATACGCTATCTTTAGTAGTAAAGCCGCCGTTAAATAGAACGGACAGTTCTTAGTAGGCGCGGAAGTCGGGGAAGACGAGGATTAGGCTCTATTTATCCCCGAAATAGTCGACATTAACGCCCTAGATAGTGCTATTATAGAACCGATAGCAATCCACGCCGATTAGGATAAGGATCCGACGGAGCTAGACCCTAACAAACAATGCGAACACTAGGTCGCGGCTCTATTATACTACGAGCGATATCGTACTACCTACGAGGGCTAACCGGGCCTCGAAGAACTTCTAAAGTAGGTCTATAAGACTATACTTACGGTCGCCGCGGTGGAGTAAGTAGACATTAACCGAGTGCCTACTAAATACCGTAAATACGACGTGTTTAGTAAGAAGCTAGCCGGTATTATTGCTCGAAATAGCTAATATAACTATGCGATCGATATCGAAGAAGGGAAAACCCTACCGTAGATGCTAATATATAACCTCTTATAAAAAGAGCTAGCAATCCTACGGGAATACCTTAATAAGGCCCTAAAGAAGGGCTGGATTAGGCCTAGTAAGAGCCCTTATAGGGTACCGATCCTCTTCGTTCCTAAAAAGGACGGCGAGATGCGCCTATACGTAGATTACCGCGGACTAAATAGAGTTACGGTAAAGAACCGGTACCCGCTCCCCCTTATTAGCGAGATACTAGACCGCCTAAGTTAGGCCCGAATCTTTACTAAACTAGACCTTAGGGATACCTACTATAGGATAAGGATTAAAGAGGGAGACGAGTAGAAGACAGCCTTTAAAACAAGGTACGGCCTGTTCGAATATCTCGTTATACCGTTTAGGCTAGCTAACGCGCCCGCTACCTTCTAAGCCTATATTAACAAGGCCCTTGTAGGACTAGTAGACACTATATGCGTAGTGTATCTAGATAATATCCTTATCTACTCGAAAAACGAGATAGATTACCGACGCTATGTTAAGCAAGTCCTTAAGAGGCTCGAGGAATAGAAGCTATACGCGAAGCTAACTAAGTGCGAGTTCTATACTAATCGTATAGAGTTCCTTAGGTTCGTTATTACGCCCTCCGGCGTAGTTATAGACGAGAAAAGGATTAAATCGATCCGTAACTAGCTATAACCCAAGTCTTATAGAGACGTATAGGTGTTCCTAGGGTTCGCGAACTTCTACCGGAGGTTTATATATAGGTACTCGAAGATTGCGAGACCCCTTAATAATATGCTATCTAGTAGCTAGGTAGTAGAGGGAAGGCGTAGTAAGAAGCAAGTAATCCGTAGACCGTTCGAGTAGAATAAGGCCTCCGATAGAGCGTTCTTAGACCTAAAACAGGCCTTTATAGATGCACCCCTACTTTAGTATTTCGATCCTACCCTACTAATTATAGTAATTACCGACGCATCTAATATAGTATACTCCGGTATCCTACTATAGCTAAGGGAGAACGCGGAGGGCGACCGCTATTAGCACCCCGTAGCATATTACTCTAAGAGCTAGGTAGGACCGGAGATCCGATATTATACGCCTAATAAAGAGCTAATAGCTATATTAGAGTCGTTTAAGCACTAGCGGTACTACCTCGAGGGTGCTTTATACCCGATTTAGGTCCTAACCGACTACTACAACCTACGGTACTTTATAACTACGAAGACATTAAATAGGCGCTAGGCTCGCATTGCCGAGACACTCGCTATATACGACTTTGTTATCGAATATAAGCTAGGAAAGTTAAACCCTACGGACGGCTTGTTATACTATCCGGATTACTTCGTAGGCTTTAAAGAAGGTGCGAAAGAGGATAAGATGTAGGGAGCCCTACCTATTCTTTAACAGTCGTTAAGAACGCTATACCTAGAAAGCTCTATACTAGACCTACGAGAGGCCCCTCGGGACCCCGTAGTTGCATCTATATAGAAGAACCTAGATGTAGATAGGCCGGAGGCCTATACCGACAACACGGTGCGAACACGCTTCTTAACCCGGGAGTAGCACGTATACGCCGTTTATAGCATCGAGAATAACACCTCGATTGGAATATATATACGTATTCCTTACTACCTCGTTACTACCGCGGCGGAGGGGGAGATAGCGAACTTAGCGGACCTACCGACTTTATTTATCGACTTAATTAGGGATGCCTAGTAAGCGGATCCTTCTATATAAGAACGAAGAAGTTAGATAGCCGTGCAAAGTTTAGGCGTAGCCGCCTTAGCCCTAAATTAGGCCCTAGGCGGACCTAAATTAGACTAGGACCTAGTAGAGGAGAACGACTAGTAGGCGTTCGACTTAAGTGGAATCCTACGGTACGATAGGAAGGTTTACGTCCCTAACTCGGAAGCACTAAGAAGGGAAATCCTCCGACGAAACTATAATAACCCTACCGTAGGCTACTATAGTCGTTAGCGTATATAAGAGATTATCGCCTCTAAGTACTACTAGAAGGGATTAACGAACGACGTTAACGAATACGTTAAGACATACGATATTTGCTAACGAACTAAGATAAAATACTATAAGCTATACGGTCGGCTACAACCCCTTACCGTTCCTAGAGAGCCGTAGAAGTTACTATCGATAGACTTTATCGTCGGCCTACTACCGTTAAAGGGATACAACGGTAAGGTATATAACGCCGTGTTAGTAGTCGTCGATAGACTCTCTAAGTACGTCCGGTACTTCCCTATAAGTAATACAATCGACGCCTACGCCTTAGGAGACCTAATATCCACCCGCATCGTATACGAATTAGGCCCCCTAGAGGAGATAGTATCGGATCGAGGGTCGGTATTTACTAGTACGTATTAGAGCGCACTATATTACTACCTATCGGTTAAGGAACGACTAAGCATAGCGTTTTATCCCTAAACGGATAGTTAGACGGAGCGAACAAACTAGTAGCTAGAGGCGTACCTTAGGATCTACTATAATTAGGACTAGGACGACTAGGTAGTGCTACTTCCTACTACTACGTACGCACACAACACGAAAGTTTACTCCGGGTCTAAATTCACCCTAATACGGGTCGTATATAGGTCTGAGTTAGGCTCTATTAACGGGGTCCTATCGAAAGAATTCCCAACTAAGGGACTAACGTCTAAAGCGAAATCGCTAGTAGAGGTAGCGCGCGAATATATCGCCCGTAGAGATAAGGAAGTTACGAAAGCGCGTAAGAACCTCGAGAAGGCGGCTCTCTTATAGAAGAAATACTATAACAAGACGACGGTAGCAAAGTACTATAACGTTAGTAAAAAGGTGCTATTATCTAGAAAGAACATCGAGACTAGGCGACCGCATAGGAAGCTAGATAACAAGTTCTTAGGACCCTTTACTATTACGTAACGCATTAGTACTTAAGCCTATCGACTAGATCTCCTACCGTCGATAAAGCGTTTCTACCTAGTCTTCTATATATCGCTACTAGAGCTATATTATGCCCGAGAGGGATACGAACTACCCCCTATATAGCCCCTTCGGAATAATAAGAACGAAGAGGCTAAGTAGGAAGTTAAGGGGATCCTTAAATATAGAGGCGGACGAGATACGAGGGAATACCTTATTCGGTAGTTAGGATACTCCCCGGAGTATAACGAATAGTTACCTACGAGTGCACTAGAAGGAGTAAGCGAACTAGTTAAAGAGTTTAAGATTAAACATGCGCGGCTAGAGGCCCTAAACGGACCTAAATTAGCCCCAGACTATACTAGGGGCAGGTTCCTAAAGTGCTAAAAGAAGAAATTAACTCGTAGATAAAATCGCATGCTTTTGTTTGCCTACCCTTACTACCTAAAGAAACAAACAACGCTACTAGCGCGCCGGCCGGAGTGTCTTGAAATACGGACTAAGGAGTCTAACGATCCTATAGGCTATAGGGACTAATGCCTATAACTGCCGTAGGCTGCTCTACCCTTACTACCTATCTGTTAAGGAAGGCTAAGGCATAGCCTAGCTCTAGACCTTAGGTGAGGTCGTTAGATAATACGACGCTAAGCGTAGCGGCGAATGCCGCTCACGTAACGCATAGTCGTATATTAGGAGGTACGTAGGTGCAACGCAATAATAGCAAGAATTAGTTTCATTACTAGTGGAATTACTAGCTAGCGTTCTATACACTGCGATATCTTTATACTTCTTACAATTCTAATTCTTCTCCAAGAGCCCGCGGTCTATAGAACCTAATAGCGGACGAGATACCTACCGGCGAGCTACCTACTCCTCCTTAGCGGGCTACAAGCGAACGACAAGGGTCGGTAGCACTATCTAATTAATCGACTATGTCGGTTCCCGATATGGAGATAGAGATTAATAAGCTAGACTAGGAAGCGGCAAGGCTTTCGGCGGCGCTTCGCTTACGTAACGCTCGCGTCCGCGTATAGGAGTTACGTCGTATAGCCGCCGTGGAACCGCCGGACGGAAGCACTCTAGGAGTAGGAGATAATAGCTCCATCGCTATAGCGGACTCTATCGAACATCGTCGTCGACAGCTTAGTTAGGATAGCGTTAGGACTCCCAAGTCTACGTCTAGCCTACTAAGCGCCGGAGTGCCGCCTACGAGGGGCCTAGCCTTACGTCCAAAATTAAAAGAGCTAAGGAACTTTAAGGAAGAGAGTGTTACTAAGAGTCGACAGTTCCTCTATAAGCTCGAACTTATCTTTAAGCTCTCGGTAGATGCATACTCGATAGAGAGGGAGAAGATCCTATATAGGGTAATGTACCTCGTAGGAGACCCGTAAGAGAAGTAGTACTAGAACTATAGTATAGCGGATGTTCG